>CAJNOQ010005775.1:0-14685 GCA_905250885.1 Didymodactylos carnosus | reverse complement strand
ATGCACGCATTTTTCTTTTTTCTTTTTATACGTGAATTGACTAAAATCTTCAATTTTTGAAGATGTGAACCATCGTATCGGCAATTGCTTGTCCACCATAGTGAATGCACTCAGGTGTGAGTACTCACCACCCTTCAGAAATCAATCGTAGAGATGATTTCTCGTTTTCAGAGAATACTCATTCCGGTTCTAATGGGTTTATTATTAGTCAAACTGGTACGTCCACTGAACGACAATTTTTATGATTGAAGAAGAAGAAACATTATTTAGCTAACTAGCTGATTAAATATTTCTCACACGAAATACAACACGTACCAAAGACATCTCTACGATTGATTTTTGAAGTCATCAGCTGTGCTTGATAGATCTTCACTCGTTTTGTTTTAAAACACAAGATTTTATTCTTATTAACTTTATTTCAAAGCCTTATCTTTACTTTATTTTGTGTCCTCATTATGTCGTTGATTCCGGTTTCATGGTCCGCCAATATCTAAAACCGTATCAAAATTGCAAATCCCGTTGTTGAATTAGACGGCGATAAAATCACGCGAATTATTTGGGCACGGAGTAAAGAAACGGTAAGCAGCTATTTCCTACATCACATTGGATATTCTTTGTATATTACTCGTTGGTTTAGTTAGAATTTTCTTATATTGATGTAAACTGTAAATATTATGATTTGGGCTTGAAAAATCGTGATGATACTGATGATCAAGCAATGATTGAATCGGCACATGCCATTCAAGGATATAATGTGAAAATTAAATGTGCATTGATCACGCCAGATGAAGAAAGAGTCAAAGTTAAGGAATGAAGAGCATTTTCTTGCAGAACAGGTAAGTAAATCATCTTTATATTTAAAGTTTTCATCGATAGCAGAGATGTCTTTAGTTCGCGTGACAAATATTTAATCAACTAGTTAGCTAAATAATGTTTCTTTCTTCTTCTTCATTCATAAATATTGTCGTTTAGTTAATTCAGTGCTGAGTTATTGAAAAAGGTGAAGAATATCAGAGTTAACTTTTTTATCAGTAGAAATGCCACTTTGTCTTCGTTCATAAAATAAGCGAGATGGCTCAACAGGAAGTCGTTGCCCTAGTGAAAGTATTTTACTCATAATTCGTCCGTAAGTACGCATATTAGCACTACTAACAATTTTTGAGTATTGTTACTCAGTGAATACTCAGAAAATGTTCATTCACCATTTTATTTTGCTAAACTGAAACTGGATAAAGAACGTAGAATGTAGTGAAGGAACATAGAATATTTATATTATTACTTCCTCACTGGTCTCTCTGTATATAGTCAAGGATGGACTCTCTATGACTAGACTTATAGTCCTACTCTGGCAGCCTGACATCACTCCTCTATATGAAAATATCAGATGAACAATACTCATGAGTAATTTATCAAAAATTATATGAGTACTCAATAATACCCAAGCATGAGTACTCAAAGTCGTACCCACAGTACTCGTTACTCACTCATGAGTACTCATGTGAGTACTCGCTGAGTAAAAAATGTGTGATTACTCATGAGTATTCGGGACATTTTTAGCAGAGTAAGACTTTGAGTACTCACACCTGAGTGCATTCACTATGGTGGACAAGCAATTGCCGATACGATGGTTCACATCTTCAAAAATTGAAGATTTTAGCCAATTCACGTATAAAAAGTAAGTAGAAATGAATACGTAGATAAAAAGAGTCAGACAGACAAGGGGATTGGATGAACAGCAGCACGAAATTAGTTTTTTGTTCTTCTTTTTTGAAGTTCTTCACGCATGAATTTGATTGATTAGTCTACAGCTTTGTTTTCACTGAATATAACAATAAAAGTGTTTCTTTTCTTTCTGCGTCAGCAGCTTTAAAACTCGCATTTAAAGCTGCGGTTAATGGTATTCTATTTATTTCAAAATTATTTCCCGTCACACAGAAAAACTATAAGTTATGAGCTGATCTATATATTTAAATATAAGTATAGATATACCGTAGTATATTACATATCTAGGTAAAGATATGAATATTCGTCTATTTATGTATATAGTTTATAAATTATACCCTAGGAGACTACCGGCGAACAAAAAATATTTAAAAAATGAGTTCATCCCGAAAGCGAATTGTGCACGACATCCAATGGTTCTTCATTCGAAGAAAAAAGTCGCTTGAATTTTAACAACATTTCGCGATTTTCTTAAAAGTCGACAACCAGTCGCGAGAAGTGGTTGATTTTGACTTTTTCTTCAAAAATTTGCTCTAATCGAAGACTAATCAGCTGTTTCTTAAACATTGAGATAGTTTATTTGTTCATTGATAAAGGTTAGCAAAAAAGGATTCATGTAGAATACACGTGTCCGATAGCCTATGTATCAAGTATTTTTGAGATTCCCAACTTAAGAAAGTAGAAGTCTAAGTGTCCGAGGAAATTCGCGTCCTATCGGAAACAGAAAATGGTGAAAAATTCGACGTTACGTGGGTTTGTGGATCAAGGCATGGTGGTGGAATCCCCTACTCGGCATTTAAAAATATTTTTTTCCATTATGGGGCCGCGTACTCTTTCAAAGATCGATGTGGTACACCATCTGTGGGTGGGATCCTGGTTGGGAGAACATTTTATTTTAATCTCGTTTATTGATGTGAGAATAGAAAATCCAAAAAGTACAAGCCACAAAAGTGGATCGAGGATTCATACACATGTGGTCACAGAACATTTTTTCTATACGTCTTAAGGTGTTGGCTATCGAATGTTAAAAACCGCAGATCTTTATCCCTTTTCTAACAAAAGTTGTTCGAAAATTAATCTAGAGGGTTGTATTTTGGAACGGATAGTAGTGGAAGACGTATGAAAATGACAAGTGGCAGGATTAGGCAATTCATTTTTATCCTAAATTACACACAAATCAAAAATAGAGTAATATAAACTAAACAGAAATCAAAGACTTCTACGTTCAACAAATACACACATTGAAAACGTATTCATAGTGGTAGATTGAAGTATTTGTATAGCATATGGCAACTTCATCTTTTTTAGTCGTCACGTGCACCATCGTGCTTCCAGTTCTCATATATCGGTCGATAGCCCCAGGTTTTTTTACTTCGAAATACTGAAAACTGCACGTTTCTATCATTTTTCCTCGAATAGTTATTCAAAAAAACATTCGAGACCATTATATCTTGAAATAGATAATACTAGCAGTATCGTGTTATTTCAGCATGTTCATCAACTAAACATCTTTTAATGTTCCGTCTATGTTTGATAGTCTAGATATTAGCAATATATACGCTTCTCTCTACCTGTCTCTATTTTTCCTGTTCCTAATGCGTACTAAATCGATTACACATATAAATTTACATCTTTGAAGAATATAATAACATCTTTCTACATTTTCTTTCTATTATTATTAAAAAGGTTTCTTATGTTTGAACACAATCGTGTATGCATTAGGTTTCATTCAAGTGATAATCAAACAACAATTCCTTTCTTCATTTAAAATAACACTTCTCTAATCAGTAATCATACTACCACAATAATAAAAGAAATCATTTTGGTGAAAACAAATTAAGCAAAATTGATTTTTTTATCACACTGCCTTCATAAATAACCAGCAGTTTTTTACTTCAACAAGAAGAAAACCGTGTATAACACTGTTACTTCACTTGTATTGATCGAATAATTCAGCACAAAAGTAAGAAATGCGATAATTTTTTAAACTTCGTGTTGTTGTTGATGAGTAATTTCGATTTAGACTCTTAAACGAGATTAACGCTTGGAAAGTCTTAATTTAAGACTCCATTCTATGATCAACTAGAAAATAATCTAAGCAGTCTATGTTCTATCGTTTAGATTGCCCGAATAAAAACTCATTTAATGAATAATCTGAGCTATGACTTTATGGATGTGATAGAGAGAAAGAGAGAGAATAAGAAAGTTATGTGATTCACTACAAAACTTGTTTTCCTTAAGTGGTCCTTAATACGATCATTCCAATATGAGAAGGGCATGTAGAATTGAATGATTATTGATCGATTGCATTTTGAGATAAATCATAAACATTAAAAGAAATAATAATTTTTTGAATTGTGTTCTACAACTTGAACGGGTTTAGTCTCAATTCGTCCCAAATTAGTCTCTCTCAATTTTTCTCAACTAATTTTTCTCATAATTTTTATTCTCGGTTTGTCCCAACTAAGTTTGTATATATATTTTAGTCATCTCAGATTTTCATAATTAATTAAATATACATAATTTTTTATGGCTGATAACAATGACAAAGTATAGTCTTATTTATTTACAACAAATATAACTAAAAAAATAATTAATTTTTTAGTAGATTTATTTTCAGAGTTCAACTATATTTAATAGCTAATTAAACATTAGGAAGCATAGCACTACTATGATTAATAAGTAATTGTTTTAGTTTACTATCAATGTCGGTGTAGATTTTTTTTCGTTTACGCGGCTGAATATCTGATTCTTTAGCTTGATGATGTTGATGTACATGTTTATCGTGCAATAATTCAAAAATATGATTGCTTTTTTTATTTTCTCGTCTTTTTTGTATATTGATAACAATTGTAGTTTAATACTGGATTATCTTTTCCAGTAACTGTGAAACGTAACATTTTGGTATGATATAGTAATTTCAATTATTCGACTGCCTTTTCTCTTCAATTACTGATTATCTTTTCCAAATTATAGTGGCATCTTTTTCTAAGCTAATAGAAGCCATGATATGAAAAAAAAAAAAAAATTTTAAAAATTAGCAATAATCATTGCAGTATATTCAGCCTACTAGGTACCAAGCATAGGAAGATGCTGTGTGCTTTTAATTTTCATCATAATAAGTTAATTAGGCCTTGATGTAAAAATTAAGCTGATAAATTTTGAAAATTACACTTTAAAAATGTGGAACGAACTGAGAATAAGAATTATGTGAAAAATTAGTTGGGACGAATTGAGAGGACACCCTTGAACATCATCGTATGAAAAGGATAACTGTACAAGTTTGATGAATACATCATAGGAAAACGAGAAGCTGTAAAAAGGATAAAGATTACGTACACAGCTTGGTCGATATGTTTTTGATCGTGTTGTCCTCATTGAAATCACTTTTTAGTAAAATAATTGGCTGATTTAAAAAAGCTGGTCTGGAATTGCAAAGACAAAAGCTGACTTAAACTTGAAAGTGGTCTCATTTTAGGAAGCGAGAAACTACCCATACAACATCGGAGATATAAGACGAGTTTTTAATTTTACAGCTAAGCTTTAGAAAGAGGTTCATTTCATGTATAAAAAGTATCTATCGATCTTCATCCTCATATTTTAAACAACCTTTATCAAAACCAATCCTATATTTATAATTGAAGCTCTCAGTGAAATCTGATAATCTTCTAAATTATCTTTCTTATGTGTTTGTTGAAGCTCATGGATTTTATTTTCCATTTTTTTAAATTAATTACAGATCGTTGACGTTCTGCTCTGCTCAACAACCCTGTAGAAAATTCAAAAAGGAATATCGTCAGAGAGTCCCATGAATCTACAATAGGGTTGATGGAAATTCTTTTTACTGGTTTCGTTCGTTAGCATTTGTATTTTATTTACCGCATCTATACCGAAGGCTTGATTCTATAATAATAACAGAGCCTGGTATTCGATACGAGATGCTTGTGCCCATTATGGGATAGGGATGTGGTCTGATAAATCTATGTAATGTGCATTAATCCACACTGTACCGATGATATAAAGTAGTAATCGGGGTGAAACAGCATTAAGGCGTTGACTAAACTCAATTTTTAAATGAGACTACTTGTAATTCAAGAACGAAAAATAATCGTGAAGCATCTAGATTAAAAGGTATATTTATTTAGTTTGCACTGGCTGCGCTAAAATATATGAAAATTTTATCTAGCTACAGTAGATAAATGTACCTTTTAATCTAGATAATCTAGCTGGAAGTGGACGCTGCAGCTATTACTGCAACTAAATTTTCTCGCTTACTTAGCTTTACTTAGAAATTTAAGCTTAGATAGTAGCTTAAATGGTAATATTAATACTAAAAAGTATTGGTATTGTTAATAATACAGATATTCAATAAATCAGTATAACTTTCCTTGAAAGAAATGTTAAAAGATTTTTTACAAGTACATATTAGGCACGTTTTGGGGCTTATTCTTCAGTGAAAAATGAATATCTTACATAGCAGAAAAGTTTTTCTTATAAAATTGTGCAAGCTCATGTTCACTCGTTACAGTGGTTCTCGAACAAGATAGTTTTTACTGGGACTTAAAAAAACGTTTGTGGTGTAGTGAAGATAAAATAGAGAAGTAATTTAGACCTATTCTAATGTCTTACACGGGAATTCCCCAAGTGTCCAATCGCTTTTTCCTTAAAACATACACGATTATGGGTAATCTTTGATGCAGGGTTGGACGAATCCGGGAGGGTGCCGAGTCCGAGTTCCTGACATTAAGGACTGAGTCCTGAGTCCACGTTGGGTCCGGTAATCTTTTAGATTCTTTTTGATGATTGTGATTTATTTCTCGTTTTTTCTGTGCCATTTAATGTATCAACCTTGTTGAAACAGAGAAAGTTACTAAGGTACACTTCTTTTACATTTTAACAATGTCAGTTGAGATAGGTTGGTTTTCGTAGAACGTGCTCTTTCGCGTCTAATCAAAAATTCTGATTGAGAAAAAATACTCTCAATGGGTACTGATGTGACCGGAACACATAAAAGTTTTCTAATTAATTTACTGAGACCTGGATATATATTTGATGTTTCGAAAATAAGATTACTTTCCAAAGATACCCGTTCCATAAGATTTCCATAAGGGCCTTTCGGAGGTGGGTCGCTGAATACGAGTGTCCGAAGACCCACTCTAAACTTCCAGGTGAACATACTTTGGCACTGTCAGATTGTAGAGCACGTTGAATTGTGTATGTAGGAAAATGTTTAGAGCCAACGAACAAGTTTTCGCAGAGACAGAAAAATTTTAGGGTTAAATTTGTTTACTTATACGTCAGCCATATATGGAAATACGACAGACAAAAATCTTGACAGACTAGAATCAGCTCAGTATAAGGCAGCTCGTACAGTATCAGGTGCAATGATGTACACTTCTAAGGAGAGAGTTCTTAGAGATTTAAATTGGAAACCCGTACGAGAAGTTTTTAAGCGACACAGACTAGTTCTATTTCAAAAAATAATAACTGGAAAAACACCTTCTTTTATGAAGACACTGTTGCCTTCACGCCCAGATCCACCTACCGCTTTTTCTTATTCACTTCGAAGTCATGAAAAAATGCTTCTTCCTTCTCCACGCTGTCACTTGAATATGTTATATGACTCGATGATTTATCGTACTGCTAGGGATTATAATGAGCTACCGTTAGAGATACGGATGACGTTTCGTATAAAAAAATTTATAACTCGCATATTATCACCACCGAAAATACCGAAGATACCTTTTATTTATAACAGAGATGCAGATATTAGCTTTTGCAGATGCAAGGCCGGTTTCTCACAGCTGCGGAAAGACTTGTATCTTCTTAATTTTGTCTGTGATCCCTTCTGCTCGTGTGACAACGTGACAGAAGAGAGCCTTTCTCAATATTTCTTGGAGTGTCCTTTGTTCGATACTGCAAGATTAGCTCTACGTTCTGTATTTCAATCGGATTTAACTTATCTTTCTTTTGATTTAAGGACTTTATTTCTGGAAATTTCTCTAACACCTCAAGAAATCAAGATTATTGTCAAAGCTGTTACCGACTATATCATTCAATCAGCTCGTTTTTTGCTGTGAATGACTGATAAAACATTTCTTTCTTACTGATTACTGCTGCAGTCTAGAGCACAACATATTCTCCCCCTCTCCCCCCTTCTAATATGATCACGGACTCAAAGACATTTGTCTATTACTGTACTTTCTCTTTTATTGTTATAATTACAAGTGCAACCTATGTATGTATTTGTCTTAGTTCTTCGTTAGATTGTTTAGTTGACTCTGCACCATAGACCTTGGTCTGCTCGCTAAGTCAAGTTTGTTGTATCTTTTCTTAATAAACAGGGTTATGAATAAGGTTAAAAAATAATTTTAGGGTTCAAAAACCTGAAATATTTTGGTTCCCGACTGGATTAGAAAGTAAAATTTTTCTATCTCTGCGAGAACTTGTTCATTGGCTCTGAACATTTTCCTACATACACAATTTAACGTACTCTACAATCCGGCAGTGCCAAAATATATTCAGCTGGAAGCGGATCGTCAGACACTCGAATTCCAGAGACAAAAGGTTCTCTCGTTAGTTTCTGGTAAAAATGGCCCAAAATTCAATGTTTTGATAGCCGTTTTCAGTAAGCTATTCAATATTCAACTTTGATCTGAAAACAGACGCAGTCACCACGAGAATCAACATGCTCAATAAACCTATGTTTGGAATTATTTCTGAGATTATAAAACACAGATGGAAGAAGCTTAATAATTCCCAGTAAATACTATCTTGTCCGAGAACCACAGTAGCTAGCGAGCTTGGACCTGCGTAGTTTTGAATATATACAGTCTTTGTATTATTGGTAGCAGTTACAGTATTGTGCCATCTGTAATTAAGAGATCGCTCGCTTCTCATAAATAATTCTGATTGATCTAGAGCGTTCATTTTTTTCCTCGTCACAGTGTGCAAACAGGAGTTTGATCATTAAAAGTCTGTAGGCTCCCTATAGATTCTTTGACACGAAGGCTGATAAACGGTCGATCTACATACATTATACTTTGCATATAGCGTAAGAGCTCTGCCAGTTGTAATCTTTCTATTAATTTTCTAGTTGTAAAACGTATTCTTTCTAAGAGTGAATTCAATGAAAGTTGTTCCATTAGAAAAACGTCTTTATAAAAAAAATGTTACATCTGTTCAAGCAAAATGTTGACTATTCCTATCCAATTATTTTATCCGTAGTTATAGCAATAAAAGCGTTTTGATAATCAATTTTTACATACTTCACTTTAAAATCGAAATAAATTTGTCACTTGTTCACGTCAATTAAGTTGATTACTTAGTCAGTTTATCAAATTCTTTTGCATAACCTAATGGGAATAATTGTATCCACAGGGAAGGACGAAAAAAAAGGTATTGTAATTGTTTATATTAACTGTGTCTGTATTCATTAATTCTAATGTAACAATGTATTTATAACCTACGCATAAACTGAAATACCACCATACTATTTACTTTTTCTAAATAAACATTGTTTAAAAATTGTCAAAACTCAAGCACATAATTTTCATCAAATAAAGAGTATTG
Organism: Didymodactylos carnosus; assembly: GCA_905250885.1. NCBI lineage: Eukaryota > Metazoa > Rotifera > Eurotatoria > Philodinida > Philodinidae > Didymodactylos > Didymodactylos carnosus. The sequence goes on along the minus strand of CAJNOQ010005775.1, from coordinate 5,391 downwards.
CGGGAGAGAAGAGAATGTATAAAATTATAAAAAATCTTTTTAACTAAAAACATGTGTGAGATATTATTTGATAGACAAAATGCATTGTCTGTTGAAAACGCTTCCTTATCGCAGGAGAATATCCTTAAACTATGTAAAAATCTAAATATTCAAATAAATAATTGTGCAGTGAAATATGTCGGACCAACGAAAGATGTACGTTCACGTCTCATTTGTAGTATATTGTGAATTACTTGGTCCTCATTTGTTTAGGATAAGCCTTCTCGCCGTCACCGCAATCTTTCTACGACTGAAGACGAAATGCGTTATTTCATCTATTATCCACCAACAAAATCTATTCGACAGATTGACGTTATTGACACTGTTCGTGTTCAAGATATCATCAAACAAGTTAAGCATGAATTTCACTTAACGTCGCAAGGCTCTGGACAATCTGAAACATCGATAGTTCTCAACTATAATGGTAGTGATTTAAAACCAAAATGGACTGTAGGTGATTTAGGAATACCTTCAGGTGCAATTATTCGGTGTCTTTATCGCGAGAAAAAAGCAGCTGATCTTTATGTCTACTGCGCATTTAATCGACAAATAGTAAAACTTTTCGATTCAACAATCACATTGGAGACAACGATTGGCACGATTCGAAAGAAATTATCCGATACACTTGGCCTACCACTGAGTACATTTTGCTTGGAAAATCGAGATGGCCGTGTGCGATATTATGATCATATGAAATTGATTAATTACGATATTAAATTAAACGGACGGATCTGTCTTAAAGTTTGGAAAGGATTTGAAAGCTTTTTGAGAAATTGCTTGAAGGGATTGCAAGATTCATATGCGCAAGACGATTTGACTAGACAATATCAACTCCAAATTGCATTGCACATTGCAGCATTTTATGGCAAGTTTATTTAGACTTAGAACATGTCAAATTTCATAGCTTTTCTTCTTACTTTTAGGTCATATGGACTTAGCCATTAGTTCAATGCAAATGGGTGGTCGTAACGATCGTTCCGTCGGTGAACATCCCAGTCGTCAATGGAGTTCAGTGTTTACTGAAAAGTCTTTACCGGAAATTGAAAAGTGTCCCTTCCACATTGCCATCGAACAGGCTCAAATGAAAATTGTTGATTTATTCGTTCGTCATAATATTCTTTGCACACAAGTTCGACATCCGGTGAATGGCTATTTACCTTATCGGTTAGCTTTAAATCTGTCAAGCCAAGCTAATGTCAATCAGTTGAAAGACAAACAACAGCTTTATAGTGAAATCTTTTTTTATCTCTACGATAAACAGTTTAATCTAAAAATACCATTGAATGCAAACGGGGAACACATACAAGCACTACTTGGATCATCGACATCGGTCGGTGTAATAACACATTATTCTCAGCACCATGTACTGATCTCGTTGAAATTATATTGTAAAATAATAAAGTAAGCACATCCTTCTTATAAGCGTTTATGATATTTTCAGGATGTCTTAATGATTTTTTGTCAACTGTTACTTGCTCTAAAAATGTGAGTGTCGAATGAATAAATTTCTCTCTGTATTATAGGTGGTATGAATGTGCTCGTGAATCGGCATGGAAGAAACACGGTGGAAATTTTTATTCGAATCCACAAGCGAAACGCATTTATCCTAAAACTGGTCTGCTTGGATATAAAGTGTTAATTGATGGTTACAACAACACGTTCGACGTTGTTCACGAACAATTTTTACAACAACAATCAAGTGTAACTAAACAAATTGGTGATTCTGATTATGTCGAACGATATTTTGGCAAAGATGATTATGAAAAGCAAAAGTATTTGAGGATGAAAACATATATGAAACAATGTGGTCTAGATGATAGACATCGTAAGGGAAATGTGGCACCAACATTCACTGATCAAAGACGATTCATGATGCTTAGACGACAACTGCCATACATAGGTAAAATCGACCAAAATAAGGATACAAAAGCCTTTAACAGAACTACTACTATGCCGACCAGTATTCAACCATCTCTTCCGAGTCTGACATCATCAGCGGAATTTTTACGTCAGCAAAGTAACAACTGGCAAGTCACAAGCAGTCAACAGTTGATATTTTTACCCACAACATCAAATGAATCTGTATCACAAGAACTATCAGGTAGTGAAATCAAACACTTAGCAACAGAAAAGTCAATGGAAAAAGGGAACACGATCGCTACTGATAATAATGAGAGAACAAGTATAGTTAATGTAATAACAATAGCTCCGTCAACAACTACTCAGTTGACAACAACGACTATAACATCAACGGAATCAGCAAACGAAAAAAGAGGTGTGTAAGAACGAGTGGGAACATTTTTCACTGAAGATGATCTTTTTAGCTCAGATTCGTATTGTAAGTGATTGGCGCATAAACCTGTTATGGAGACATATGCTTAAAATACTTTTCATTTGAGTTGAAAAAAGAGTAAACATTGATAGATGATCCAACATACCACATCATTCGAGCAGTCTTCAAGTAATCTGTCTCTGCATGATACACTTTAAGTAGCCTAATAATCCGCATACAAATAATCGCCTCATAAAAAATCTGTCCGATGCTGTATTCAACTTCTTGTAAAATCTCGCTCTCTTGAATTTTTTCAATGAGATCTAAATGAAGTTCTCTATAGTTCTACAACTATCTTGTCGTTTAATACTCTCGTTTGCAGATAAATGTGAACATTGTCATGCTTAAAACATTAATTAAAACTTCGAATCTCCTTTCTTCTTGCGCATAGTTGGTCAAAGAAGAGCTTAATAGTTACAACTGTCATACACGAAAGGAAAAGGTCAAAGAAATTTCCGCTCAAGATCTTGAAGAAATCTACTGCCAAACCCTTGTTTAGAAAAAGTAGCAGGGTAAGATGAACTTTTTTTTAATTTACTATTAATCCTACGCTTAACAAGATAAAAATAAGAACTTATCTATTTTTAAAAATATTAGAGTTTCGTTCTCTAAGGTGAAGAATTAGAACTCTTCTTAGTCATTTCAATCTGAATTTATTTGAAGACTTTCAAAAGAATTTTAGTTTTTCAAATATATCTAATACGTTCAAGGTATTACAAACTTAAATTATCTTTTAAGACAAATTTTATTTGTAAGGTTTGTGTGAAGACATTTAATAAGTAAAGATGCTGCACCTAGGAATTTTCTAGGTACTTCAGACTTCGAATCAGACCGAAGATGTGCTTTCGAAATGCATTTGCCTGTATTTAAAAACCGCAGTAATTCGATTTTGACACCTAAGTATCTTTGAGACATTGATGATATTTATTTTCATTGCACAAATTCGTCAAAGAAAATTTGGGATATGAAAAATAACCTCTGGGTATGCGTTCACTCAATAATATCTCAAAGAACGTTGAGAACTACTCGACCGGTGCTGAAAAACTGGCTAAACTTCTAAGATGTTTCGATAACGGTGTTTCCGATTAAGTCAAAAATCTTAGTTGCGGTTTACGCTTGCCTCAACACGCATTTCTAAAACAGAATCACACTGTTTTGCAGAAATGGAGAAAAATGTCATTTTGTTGATATTGCAGCAAAAGAAAACCGTGCAACTTGAGCAGGCCGAACCGTTATTAAACATTGACAAAGCTTTTTTGCTTAAGAAAATAATGCACATGCCAAAGTTATTAATACCTTTTGTTGTTCTCTTTCTAAGAAAAAATGGTTAAATACATAATATTTTCATCGTTCTGTTATAAGAAACTGCTCAAATTTATTGCAATGTTTTGTTCTAGACACCATTCAAAGTGAGCCTCATAAAAAAACAGTTATGCACGATCATAAAGTACCATCACTACCATACATAGCATCCAGCTCACACAAGCTACAAGTAACTGCTCAAGGCAATAATAATACATCCAGTCCGTTAGCTCTTAAAAGTGACCATGCAACGAAAACAATGTCTGCTGCTAATGCTTACAGTTTGGCTGCATCTAGAGCTGCTTTAAAAGCTCAGCTGATATCCAAACAACGTCTGATTACGAATAGACAAAGGGAAACAAAATTACTTTTGATCACCAATGATCATGTGGCATCCAATATCACCACTCAAGTTAGTTTGCATTCCATGAAAACCCGCAGCGATTATCATGAGAATGATGACAATGAACATGATGCACTCTTAGACTCCAACAATCACGTTCCACTGCCAGATTATCCTGCTGGCATACGTCAACGTCCAATCAAATCTCGAGTAGATGTAGAAGTGCATCGTTCAACTGTTCAGCCATACGAACGTTATTCAAGTGCCAACACACGTGACACAGCCATTACGTGTTTGAAAGAAGCTGCGTACTTTAAACAAAAATCATGGCTAAAACAAGTTAACATAAGTAAAGAAATGGTGAGACATAAAGTAAAACAACGAATTCGTCGAGCCCATGGGATAATTTTCGATCACGAGGATGAGGATACTGCTGAGAACAGTGATCAACCATCAGAAGTTCCCACGATAAAAACAACGTGCGCAACAGTTGCATCGGATAATGCGATAAATTCCTTATTTGGGAATAAATCATTGCCTCTAGCCACATCGACACAGCTTACGGTTAAAATGACATGACACATCGTTCTTTTTAACGATGATTGAATGAATGTATTTTATAAGTGTTTCAGAAGTTGGTATTTCCGTGCAGAAAAACAGAAATAAGCAAACAATCAGTATCAAAAAGTATTGACTTACCAGCCATTTTGTTGGCACGTGGCAGAAACGTAACACACTTAAGCGCTCTGTCACAGTTTTTTAAAGCAGTGGTAAAAGAAAAAAAACTACTAACTAGTATTTAATAGTCTACAGACTAACATATACTACTATGTTTGACTTTAATTTTCTAATTCAAAACCACGGATGTAAAATGTACCCTGTTTCATTCATCACACAATGGAAAAGATACACATTGAGAACTCTACCACCTAAAATTTGTACCAATGGAGACCGAACAACACACACTTTTTGGGATACAGTGAACGTGTAGGTCATCTTACATACCTAACTACATTCTTTCTTTTTACAGTTCACAGTACATGTCGCCAAAATGGCGAAGAAATAGCTGATTAAGCGCAATTAATTAACCGACAAATCATACGCTTAATCGTGATTTTTAAGGAGAATTTTGTCCTGATTAATCTTTCAATGACTTTCAAAAACGATCGTCGATAAATTTCGGTGAAGCGAGATTATTGCTGAAATCGTGCATTTTCTAGAAAAATGGATGATTACTTGCGATTTCAGCAATAATCTCGCTTCACCGAAATTTATCGACGATCGTTTTTGAAAGTCATTGAAAGATTAATCAGGACAAAATTCTCCTTAAAAATCAGGATTAAGCGTATGATTCGTCAGTTAACTAATTGCGCTT
>CAJNOQ010005774.1:0-14687 GCA_905250885.1 Didymodactylos carnosus | reverse complement strand
AGGCGAGCAAACAAAAGAAAGCATCTGTACATTTGTCATCATTGACTTATCAATGATATTATAACAATATTACCCGACGCCTTTTATTTTTGGTCCGGAGATAAACATAAGACAAGACTGTTTTATCAGAAATTTTGTTCTATCTCTTCTCTTCTATTAGTAATAATTTTTTGGTTGACGGATGTGTTTAGTATATTTGTCGTCTGTCATCCTTTCTTCCTATCAATCTGAAAATATTTTGTGTGTCTCATTATTAATAAGCAACCCCAAAAGTAATTTCACAGACATCTAGAAGAAATTTTTTACAAATGTTAACTATTTGTATACTTACTTACTTCTTAGTAAAAGGTATAAATCGATTGCAGTTGTAGAATGGAATGAAACTAACTATGAAAAATTGCACGATTTTAGTGCTATAGGACAGTGTCATCTTCCGTAGGAACACTTCCGTTTTAAGCGAGAGTCAATTGAAAAATGAATGAGAAATTTGTCTTTAAAAATCTAATGAGACAATTTCGTACAGCATCATAAATATTTTTTTTTTTGAAAAATTTCTCATAAGTCTGTTGCGGACATAAAGACGAGTCTTTTTATGTGGACTTTCAGGTTAAGAACTAATAATTTGTGATTATTCGATTATTTAAGTATTATTATTGAACAAACTTTGAAATTATGATGAGGCAGGTAGCACATTTTTTTATTCACATCTATTTCAAATATAGAGAGTTCACGTCAGCTTGCGTGTGTGTGTATATATCTCGTATAGAAGAAAACCTTGTAAAACTTGTTTATGTAGACGTTAAGTTACGTCGTTTTGTGTGTATGATAAAGTATAGGTCCCAGGTTTATTATACCATTTTATGTCCTTTTTTTCTTCCTTTCTCACGATAAGCAGACAATATACATGCTCCATGACGAGTCTAACCTCACTTACTCAACTACTACTCACACACACAACAAAGTAAATGTGAGAATGACAAAAGAGAAAAAGAAAAAAAAAAGTTGCATCAGTTTCCTCGCCAAGGATGTCACCATTAACTAAAATCTCTGTATGCTCTGTCATCATAGCGAAATGAGGTATGTACGTGCAGCTCTCTTCCAAGCTTCATTATAATATAGTTAGAAAAAGAGAGAGAAGATATACCCTAGTCAGAAACCTATACATTGCTTGACAGGATCCTGGAGAAATCTGGCCAGGATCCTGCCAGGATTTAGGTGGCTTTTTGGTAAGATCCTAGGAAAATCTTACAGAATCCTAAAGAAATCAGGTATACCGGAAAGTTGCAGGATTTGCCAGGATTCTGTTAGGATCCTAGCAAGAAAATGCGATGACTGAATCATAATGTAGCAGGAATTATTTAGGATTTTAGTAGGAAAAGATAATTCTTGAACAGGAATTTCATAGGATTGGTTATATGTTCCTATCTCTCGTGAAATTTCTCCATCCGTTCTCATTATTTGACCAACAGTTACTAAATATTTCTTTGTAACTCTAAAGCATTTAAAAATGGCGCGGGTACATTTATTACTTTAACCTGAGATTAACCACCCGTATTCATTAAGAAACAAAATCGTAGCAGCATCCTAAATGTTAGGATCTGAGATTCCTGGTAGGAGCCTAACATCTCAGATCCTGTCAGAAAATTATTAGGATCCTACATCGATCATAATAGGATCCTGGTAGGAAACAGACAAGAAGTGCATAGGATTTTGTCTAGGGTACTGAATGTATACATGAATGGTAGTAATGTTGTGTATGTGAGAGAAAGAAAGAAAGAACGATATCGGTAAGTTTTACTCGTTGCGGTATCACTCTATTATCTTAAGTATCATGCTTAAAGTACGCGATAAAAAAAATAGAGCGGCTTTCATCTAACATGTTTTACTTTTTCGAATAAGTGCATATCTATAACTGTTGATATACTATCAAACTTTTTCTTCGATATATTCATAATTCTATTAAATATGAAAAAAAGACGAGCACGTAAATTTACAAAATAGTAAAAAAGTAAAAAACATCTGAATCCTTTTTCACATCATGGACATACGTGAAGTACGGACTATTATTGATGGAGCGTATTGGACAGGTGTGAATCACAGTATTGACAAAACACAACAAATGTAGAACTGCACACGTACATTGAACATATTTAGTATACATTATTAATTAAGTTTAATTACATTTCTTAAGAAGTTGAAGAATAGAGTTTGCTTATGTTATTTCTATTTTTCTTTTTTCATTACATTTTTTAAAGAAGTACTAGAAAAACAAGAAAATTAGCATCATTGAATATCGTATTGCGTGTGTTATATCTCTCTCTAACTGACATATTATTAATTTAAATAGAGGATATCCTATTTTTTTTTAAATATCCTTCAAATGCCAACAAGCTCATAGGAGAGAGGACGTTTTCTTTTTCTTGCTAACAAAAGAAATAGAAGATGCTTTATTTTTTTTTGAATAAGTTTCAAATTTCTGGACAAGAAAATTTATGTGTGGACTTTTTTTCCATTATTTTACCTTTTGCTTATTATTATAAGAATAATAACTCTTTCTTGTGTTGAACGTTGTTAGAATTTCCTTGTTAAGATTACTTTTAGAAAAAATGAACTACAAGGTATGTAACTATTTGTACGAAAAAGTTACTTTAAGAACTAATTTGTTCACGTAAAGATAGTATATTTACTGAACACCGTAACGGAGAAACGAACTGCGCCATAGCGATAAGTTTTCTGTTTTTAGAGTTGTTCAATATATATATATATATATATAAAGAGAGAAAGAGAGATACTATAATCTAAAACTTATCAAACATTTTTTTTTCTCTGTTTATTGACATACACAATTAGTTTAATTTCCTAACTACTAATCTCTATTGAAAGTAGATGAAAAATGCTGTTATTATTCTTGTTGTTCACTCGTATTCTTTTGTAATGCATTCATTTATATACATATTACATATTTTCTCTCTATAACCGTATGTATAGTTTATCATCTTGAAATCAACTAATGTTGTTCATGTATAGATGTATTAAAACATCATTGTCATTTTTTTAGTGATAAATAATTACTATACGCAGATTTGTTATAACATTTATTGAGTAAGAGAAGAGATGAAAAAATGATTCTAAATCATTTACATTCGTATTAACAGTATATACACACCGCGGCTTCTCTGACTCAAACCGCGGTTATAAAAAGCGATGGCCATCAAAGTAACGCTGCACCACAGTTTCTCTTACTCAAACCGCAGTTTTAAAAGCCGATGGTCAACAGAGTAACGTAACAACGCGGTTTCTCAGACTCAAACTGGGGTTTCTATGACTCAAACCGAGGATATAGAAACCAACCGCTATCACAGTAACGCCACACCGCTGCTTCTCTGACTCAAACTGCGGTTGTAATAACCGATGGTCATCAGAGTAACGCCACGCCGCTCTTGCTCTTACTCGAACCGAGGATATAAAACCGACAGCTATAACAACGCCACACCGCGGTTTCTCAGATTCAAACCGCCGTTTCTCTTACTCAAACCTCGGTTTTAAAAAGCCGATAGCCATCAGAGTAAATTAACAACGCGGTTTCTTAGACTCAAACCGCGGTTACAAAAACCGATGGCGATCAAAGTAAGGCCACACCGCGGTATCTCAGTCTCAAACCGCGGTTTCTCTGACTCAAAAAGAGGATCTAGAAAACGATGGCCATCAGAGTGAAACCACACGGCGACTTCTCTGACTCAAATCGCGGTTATGAAAACGATGGCTATCAGAGTGAGGCCACACCGCGGCTTCTCAGACTCAAATCGCGGTTTCTCTTACTCAAGCCGCGGTTACAAAAACCGATGGCCATCACAGTAACAACACCGACTAACATTGCCGACTGATCACATCCATGTTCATCAGAATTGATCGAAATTCAACATAATTTTATTGCGGATTTTTGTTTCATTGTAACATCACTCTGTTCAATAGGCATTCGTCTTCATCTCGATGCCAAATGGTTAGAAAACGGGGTTACTGTTGCTGAATGAAATGGGTAAGGCCTTGGTTTGAATCAACTTGATTAGCCACTCGGTTTGTCTCTCGATGATGAGCAAAGCGTGTTTGTCGCTGACGCTATGAATGATCGTATTGTGGAGTGGAAATGCGGGGCAACGATCGGGCAATTGATGGCCGTTGGAAATCGATTGAGAAGTCGCAAAGATGTGATCGTCGACGAAAAGAAAGGAAATCTCATTGTTTGTGATTGGGGCAACCCACGGGTTGTCAATTGGTTTTGCCGCAGTGATGCAAGCCCAAAAACAATCATCGAAAATATTGACTATCATGGTTTGATCATGGATAATTGTGGATTTCTCTACGTGCCTGACACCGGAACACACGCCGTGAAACGATGGCACATGGAAGATGCGGTTGTAATCAGTCCGATATAACTTTTATTTTCTTTGTAATCTTTGAACCATTTGAAATGAATGCGAACGTAAACCCATCTGATGAGGTTTTTAGCAAGATCGAAACGCGTCATGGTTGCTCGTCTCACCCACACCCACCCTCACTCTCTACTAGGAAAAGTCGATTTTCCTTTACTGTGCGTATTTTTAAAGTTCTCCTGCTTTTGTTTAGAGAACTGACGACAGCAGTGTGTAGGTGAGGGTGCAGGAAAGGAAAGATCACGATACTGGTGTGCGTACGATGAAGAAATCCACTTTTTTGAATCTTGCAATTTTCACAACAATTTGTACCTTTCGTCATTTTTTTCTTTCGATCAAAGTTGAAATTAACAAACAAACGTTAGTTGAAAAAAAAACCAGTCGTTTCTTTTTCTAGCATATAAATGGGAGACAAGGTATGATGCGACAAAAATCAACGTCATCGTCGCATTTTGTAACACTGCGACAAAACAGACTATCTAAGCACACTGTTTTACATTCCTGAGCTATAAAACAAATCCCAGAGAAATGTAGTAGAGAATTTTTTCATTATTGAAGCAACGACACGACGGTCTGACAAGTTTCTCTGTTTTAGATCCTTACTTTAATAAAACCTGCAGGCCTACATTTCAAATAACAAGCCTAAGATATTAATTTTTGGCTATTGGTATTCCTACTGATATTTAACGTATATTCTCTATTCCAGTATATTCACTAAATGGCATCGTGGTCGATGAACGAAAACATGCTATCGCAAATCTTCGACACAGGAAAAAATCTGACATCTTCAATGGTGAATCAATCAAAAAAAGTTGGTAATATTATTAAAACTGCCGCAAGTTCTGCTGGAACCAAGTGGGAAAAGAGTTCTCCAGTCACAAAAGCATGCATCATTGGCTCGGCGACTGCTGTAGTAGCTCCATTGGCCATAATACCCGCCATAGGTATAGTCGGATTTACATCAGCTGGAGTGGCAGCTGGTAGTCTTGCAGCGTCCATGCAAACAGCAACGACCGTATCGGGAAGTGTTTTCGCTCTATGTCAGTCTGCTGGAGCTGTTGGAGCAGTAGCTACATCAACTTCCGTGGGTGTGGGGCTTGCGGCTGGTGCCACTGCAGGCGGTGTAACAGCTGCAGTTTGCGAGAAAAAGCGTCCTAGTCAGAACAATGACGAGAATGGACAGGCTAAAGCTGAGGAAGAGGAAGATGCTCAAGGTGATTGTGACGAGTCTTTGTCACAACCTCTCTGTCCTGCTCTATATCAGTCTGCTGGAGCTGTTGGAACAGTAGCTACATCAACTTCCGTGGGTGTGGGGCTTGCAGCTGGCGCCACTGCAGGCGGTGTAACAGCTGCAGTTTGCGAGAAAAAGCGCCCTAGTCAGAACAATGACGAGAATGGACATGCTGGAGCTGAGGAAGAGGAAGATGCTTAAGGTGATTGTGACGAGTCTTTGTCACAACCTCTCTGTCCTGTATGTACTTCTTTCGGTAGGGCTACTCTCTTTTGTTCTGTTCTGTTCTTTGTCTGTTTTTGTTCTTTCCACGCTTTGTTCTTTTTTGGTTCTGAGCTCCCGGTTCTGACGCACTCATACAATCAACTCAACGACTTATAACTAGAAGAAGTATCGGTTCCTCACACTTGGCGATCTCGTCTTGCAGGAACAAAATGAAAAAATTGACCGTAAGAACCAGCATATTGGGAATCAAATTGAACTTCTTCAGCATGCAGTCCATGCATTACAGTTGAAAATAGGTTCTACTTCCTTGGCTACCAAAAACCAGTTAGAACGTTTGGCTCGAACCTTAAAGGATAGTCATCTTGCACTGCGCTCGGCCATGTATGATTATCCATCCGTACCTTTGCCCCCTCCTACACTTGATCGTTCATCGATTTCTGAACCACTTATTGTTTCCTCCTCTCTTCTCCGCCCTTCTTCCAATACTCATCCTTACTGTTTCGCTAGTGTACACTTTTGGGACATGTCATTCGAACAGGGACAAGAAGAAGCGCCATTCGAACTCGGTGATTTTGTCCTTATCGGTAAGGAACATCGTAAGCTCCCAGCACGAATTACCCAAATTCTCTTTCTGCAGGACAAATATGAAATTGAATTCTATGAATCTCTTTCTATGTATCTCTTTCTTTGTCCGACGTCAGGGCCACTGCTCCTCTATATTATATGTTCTCCTACAATACACGAAACTTTTTTGTTCTTTCTCCTTCTTTTTTTTCTGTATCGTATTTTAATCTTGCACTGTAGCTGTTTCCGGTTTAATTACTTTTTGTTGGTATGTGACGATTCTTTGTCACAACCTCTCTGTCCTGTATGTACTTCTTTCAGTAGGACTACTCTCTTTTGTTCTGTTCTGTTCTTTGACTGTTTTTGTTCTTTCGTCGCTTTGTTCTTTTTTGGTTCTGATCTTTTGTGCATGCAGTAGTACATATATATATTAGTATTTGTCTTGTGTGATGCTAGTTTTTTGTAGTTTGTGATAAAGAGTAGTCGAATAAAAGAGTGATACTACATATCTTAACGCACGCATACAATCAACTCAAGGACTTATAACCAGAAGAAGTATAGGTTCCTCACAGTGATAGTAATGAAACGTCTGTTTCTTTAACGACATAGTGAGATATGAAAGCAGTACACAAACATGCTTGTGGACCCCGAGTTTTCGGCAAACAAATCTGGAATGACGCTGGAACAGGAGCTGATCAGGATGGCTCCATTTGAGAGATTTTGGGTGATGATAACTCCGGACTACTCGTGACAGGTGCATTCGCTGCGACCGATGGACACAATAAACCCCAGAGGCCGACGTACGTCCTCGATGCCCGAAAAGTATTCAGAAAATAGACATTGTGTTTGCGTACGTTTTGAATTCTAATATTATTTTGGCCTTCGTTTTGGAGAATTTGCGTCTTGGCAGCTTCTATCGACTTTTAAACATGTTTTGCAGAGGGTGAGTTTGATTTAAAATTAAAAGAAAACATAATAAGTACTTTCATGATACTTGTCCAGGATGTTATGTATAACAAGGATACTGATAAATATTCACTATGATATATCTTAACAAGTACGAATAATTTGAAAAGAAGAATCATCGATTTCGAGCTAGGGTACGATCCTATCATCTCCTGATAGCCGGTCAGTTGCTTTACCATTTAAGGGTACTCCCCCTTCCGGGGTTTCTCGAGAACGACTTAACGAAAAATTCTGAAAGTTTCAAGGTAGCTATCTTGTGTAGTAGAGCAAAAGTTGTCACAGACTCGATATTCTAGGATGCCTTCTTCTATGAGATATTCGGATCATAAGGGCTAAAAAATGACCTTCAGTATTCTCCCCACCATTTTTCGTTAACTCAGTCGATCGAGCTGAAACTTTTTCTGTGGCTCCTAGGGCCAAATTGGGTTGTCTGATTTTTCCTTTTCGAGAAAAGAAGCGTATACTTCGAACAGAAGAATTGAAATACCAAGAGCATTCTCAAAAAAGCTTGAACTCCCGCGGAGCGACATTGTTTTGACCTGTGTCAAAAACTCCTGAAAGAAAAATTATAGTCTCCTGAAAGTCACTAAAGTTAGAAAAATGTGAACATCTCCATTACGACTAGACCAAACGGGCTCATGTTTTCACCAAGGATAGAACCAGTTCACATTCCAAATCCGTACAGACAAAGTTAGTGAGAACCTTTGTTAAGTATCACTATTGACTTCAATAAGAAAATTTTACTTTTTCACAGATAGAAAGAAAGCAATATACAGGATAGTGCAAAAGTCACTTTATCGAAAAGAAAGTTGAATATCTCCATTACGCCTCTAGCAAACCAGCTGGTTTTTTCACCAAAGATAGAGACATGTTCACACTCCACATCTGTATGGACCAGTTTAACGAAAAGCTTTGTTAAGTATATTGTGGTTTTTCCTATCGGTGAAAAAGGAAAGTTTTCTTGTTGAAGTCAATGGTGATACATAACAAAGATTCTCACTAACCTTGTCCGAATTGATGGAGTGTGAACATGCCTCTATGGTCTAGGAGACCTATTCCCAGCGGAAATCGTGAATTCCTAGCGGACAGCGATGTCCCACTATTCAATGGGATATCTCTCAGTGTTCCTCTTTTTTTGCTATTTTGACCATCAGACAGCGTATCCCACATCAAATTGGGCTTACCTTGAAAATTTCATGAAAAAAGATTATTCTTTGGCTTCGTAGAAAACGTAATAGTGGGGGCATTCATGTGGTGTAGTATGGATGATTTATAAGAATTTGATACCTCTACATCTCGTTACCGAGAAGGCACCAGAGGCTGAAAATTCCACAGCCACCCCAATTTGATGTGGGCTACGCTGTCTGGTGATCAAAATAGGAAACTGGTTGCCACGAAATCCCAGGGTTTTTCATAGAGTCTCCAGAAAACCTTGCATATGTTACCATAGCATTTTTTGATTTTTAGGTTGCCAGTAGAAAGAGCAGCTAAAACCGTGTCTGTGATAAAGGTTTGAGAGTGATCGAACGAGGTTTAGAAGAGATATGCATATTGGAATTTTGAGGCATTCACGGGTTAATGGTATCTTGTAATAAAACAGCTACTTTTGGCATCTTAGTTCCCTCAAAATTAAAACTCAAATAGCGCATATTGTAGCGCTTGAAAAGCTTTACAAAGCGAGCTACGAACCCGCTTGATATAACAGTTCCAGGCAGCGTACAGGACTCATTTTCAAAATTTCGAGATATGCTGACATGGACATGTATGGTACGACCACCTGTTAGCCTCTATAAGACTCTCTAGAAATCCTTGATGTCGACTAGTCGACTCAGTTTTTCACGTTGGATAAGAATCTGGTATTGGACTTTTGTTTTGACTTCGCTTAGTCAAATCTAAGTCAGAAGTAGACCAAAAAGTGTCTCTTTTTATTAAAAAAGCATATAGCCGTCTGATAAAAAATAAAATGTCAAGCCGATCCGTTTTCAAAATGAAATATACATGAATCGATGGCGCTTTTCACGCTCTTTCAGAATCTGAGGTCAAAAACATGGTATGTATCTCTCTTCATCCACTTTTGGTAAAATACTGTCCGCAGGCTCGGTTTTTCGGGAGACCATCACCCAGTGTATTAATTCTCATCAGTCTTGGAGAACATGTAGAAAGTAGCTATATATACAGTTCGATAGAGCGACAAAGTCTCTATCTTTTGAGATATTATAGTAGAAGATTGATAGAACTGTTTCGGAGAAATCGACGAAATACCGCGAAGATGTAAAATTTGGTATTTTGACCTAAACCATCATGACACATCATCAGTGTCGCCTGTATAACTCTGAAAGGGTAAGTCAGAAAGGACTAAAAATTTGGATCGGTAGGTTTTCAACCACGAGTTATCGTTTCATCTAATAAGATTGTATTTAAAATTTTTTTCAAATGCCCGTGTTGGTGATATTGGGCGGTATTATCATGGACCCTCTCTTAAGTGTAAATTTAAATTCCAATTCCAACTCCAATTACAAGTTCAATCAATTCCGACCAATTCCACCCGTGCAGAAAAAAGAGTAGTTGGTTTTATTTGAATAAACCTATTCCTTTTTAGCAAACATCTCTCGATATTGCATTAAGAAAAGTTCTTGTTCGTTTTTTGTAGATTTATTATCAACTAGTTTCGGTGGTCTTTAACAAGAAGCATTAGGAACAAGAAACGCCGAATGAGAACAGGAATCAACGACGGCGAATGATCGATGACTAATAGGAATCGAGAAAATCAGAACCGGAATCGATCTCGCCCGTGTCTTCTAGACAAGCCTTGATTCCCATGTTGCTCATATGGTTAAGATCTTCTTGTAACCTCGTTACAACTCGAACAAGTCGAAGATCGTGTGGAGTGCGCAAATGGGCAGGTGTGATCAAGTCCGTAATAGGATCATTCGCCATAGCCTCGATCTCAAGTTCACATATTGCTAGGAAATCGAACGAAGTAACGGCTGACAGGACAACTTTTGTTTTTGGTGTCGGTGTTCGAACAGAGACGGACATTTTCCTCGAAATAGTCTAAAAATCTCTAAAGAGAATGAAAGAACAAAGCTCATAGCTTTAAGGGAGTAGAGAGTGCTGCAAAACTGGACTTCTTCAGAGAGTCAAAAGCATTGCAAATTCGAGAACAGGTTTTGTTTTTTCTGTCCACTGCGATTGTCAATTACAAAGGAAAAGGACAGGCGTGGAATCATCGTGATAAACTGAATCGAAGAGGAGAACTTTAATTTCAGCAACATCTAGCACGCATGGAACCTCTCAAAGGTCGATATAAATGAAGCAATTCAAGGAAACTCAAGTGTCGCCGATGTCTAACATGACCTTATTTAGATGTAAGGGATTTTAACAAACCAGGGATCCCATTCTTTCTGATTCCAGAACCAGCCTTTTAGTCTTGAAAAATCGATGTAAAACAAAAACAGAACATTTGAATTAACTTGATTAGCATATTGGCAGAAAGAAAAAATGGTTTTTGTACATCATTGTCATACATTTAAAAAAACCGGTTTATCGAAAACCCAAAAGATTCTTAAAAAGGTTTTAGAAAGAAGTTTTTGGGTTTTCGATAAAACCGAAAACAAACCGGTTTATCGAAAACCCAAAAACTTCTTTCTAAAACCTTTTTAAGAATCTTTGAAGATCTATTTTCAAAGTTTTTTGGTAAGCTTTGTTAAACTCAAAATACTGATTTTTTAGGATTTTAATTTTTTTTCTCCTCTTTCAAAAATCTTTTATTTACAGATTTTGTGAAAATCTTCCGCAAATTCAGAGCCTAACTCCTCGCAATTCCAGTACTGCAAGTTTTGCGCGTTCTAGCAAATATTCTCTTTGTTGAAGAGAAGGGCCTGCGCTGAAAAAATATGTGACTATTTGTTTCCTTGATGAATTGTCCGTGGGGCACATGTTTGCAAATGAAGTACGGCAAATCGGAAATGTAGATTTGCGGTGGATGACCTCTAAAATATATCCTAGAGATTTCTGAGGGTGAGATCTAGAATTTGATATTCCTTTCGAAATTTAGACTATTTCTATAGACTTGAATGCCGCATACTACCGGTAGAATTTGACGAAAAACGTGACGTGAAGGTAATCCAATCATGGAGATCTCGAATCTGATATCCATTTATGACTTTCGTGCCGTGCAGGGGCTCGAACTTCTTTTACCGGTAACCATTTTAAAAACTTGCCCGCAAACAGTGAACGAAATTCTTGGACGAAATCAGTTCTCTTCCACTTTCCACGCAGACAAATCTTGTATTGATAAAAATAGATTTCACCACCTGCGGATCCCGATACCTCTCAGAAAAATGTTAATTGGATGATGTCTTTTCGATTAAATATATATGCGACTCAGTTTTTCATGCTGAACCCGATTCTAACGTTGAAATTCTTTTTGAGCATTGCTTTTGGCATATTTATCATTTCGTTTGCGTAGAACTACATTGATCAATGGTGATTATTTATATATGAGCTTTTTATCTCATATGAAAAATTTAAAACAATTTCATTTTTATCTAACATGTTCAATGATACCAAATACTATGAATGAAGCAACAACATCGACACAAATTATTTCAACATTTAGAAATAATTTTTGGTTAAATGATAAAAGGTTTCACGTTGGATGTTATTTAGATCATTTTAGGGATATTTCCAACGTATACATTTATATGATGAATATAAACCATTTCCATTAGAGTTTTTCAATATGATTAATCAAACATTTTTGAATTTAACTGAATTACACATTGCTCCATTAGGTCCAACATCAGGTAAAAAAATGTTTTCACTCTTCACCACAAATGAATTAATCTATAAGTCTGAATATTTCCACATCTCAGGAACTTTTTCTTCTCTTACAGTTAGTAGAATAGACGCATGCAGAATTACAATTCGAGGTTCACCAATAGATTGTATAGGATCTATCTCTAAGCATTTTGGAATTATGTATGTGTGTGTGAAGGCGCCTCAAGCTCATCACAGAGCATATCTGAAGTATTTTACCAAATAAGCATGAAACGGCTTATCTCCCCCACCACATTGGCACGACGGTGGAATCGAGCCAAAAACATTTCTCTACAATTCGAGGTAACTCCCAGATTTGTCCGCCGTTGCTTTCGAACGCTAAGCCTCAGGTACCAAAATTACCGTAGTCGGATTTTCATTTCATTCAAAAACAACGAAAACTAGCTAAAACTTGTATATTAGTCCGAAATCTACTTTATATGCAGGCATTACACATTATAAATAAAAAAAAAACACAGGATCTTCGGCAGATACTGAAAACTCCAAGTCTTGTACAAAAAATGTACCATCGAGCTTGTGTAGGCTTTAATTGAAAACAAAGCATTAGCACGATGATAAGTATGGAGTTGAAATAGATTTGGCTGGAGATTTTTTGCAGACGAGTTGAAGAAAAATCTTTTTTGCAAGTTACTTATTAGCATAAGGACATGACTAATTCAAAAATATCTCTGCTCAGATCTTTTCCGTTACCGAGATAGGCGGCATTATCCGTAAAATAACTACCTTTCATGCCGACTCTTTATGAATAAAATAACCATAAGTAGCTCGAGTACAGTATAGAGACATGTTGCTAGGTGCGAGCTTACTTTTCATTGGTAGAAATCGTGAAAAAAATCAGAAGTCCGACATGGTTAAAAGAAAAAATCCAAAATTTAGAAAATTTGCGCGCTCTCGCCGCCCATGGAAGACGTTTTTATAAAATTACAACTGCCAGAGAATCTAAGTACAAAGCTACAGCTGCCTAAATAATCAATTTCACCAAAAAATCTTGCCTTTGAAGCAATAAATAAGAGCCAGTTTTTAGGAAATAATGCCTCTTATCTCGGTAATGGAAAAGACCTGAGCAGAGATATTTCCCAATTAATCATGTCCTTATGCTAATAAGTAACTTGAAAAAAAGAGTTTTCTTCAACTCCTCTGCAAAAAAACTCCAGCCAAATCTATTTCGACTCCATATGATAAGTATGATCGAGAATCTGGGAATCCATCTTTTTGACGGAAACACAATCGTAAGGCTGAAAAACTGGTTAGACAAACATGGAAGTTATCTTGAATTGTAGAGCAGATTTTTTGGCTCGACTCCACTCGTAGAATTAAAAAATCCATGACATCGTTCTTCGGTCTTCGAGGTAGCTTTACAGAGACTCATCTGGAAACTCCATATAAACCCACTTGAAATGTTTTGTTTATACATTGGTTATGTGCTCCAGCCATTGTTACACGGTACTTAGAGATGCTACTTTTTCAAAAGGTAATCAGCATCACATCATCTCGTTTACTCTGTTGCTGATAGTAGACTCGAATCTGAAAACCCTGATTCACTTTAACTTTCATCTAAAAAGTGGAACTAAAACTAGGAGGGAGCAGTTGAAAGAAAATACGAAGCTTGAGGTACAGGAGTTCTGTAAATAATTTATTTAATTTCATAAATTTATATAGAATAAATTGAAATCAAGAATTATTAATCTTTTCCAAATCTTATTACATTTTCAATACGCTTTTTTTGAGCATATTCAAAGTTCTAGACAAAAATTTTCATCTTTTAGAAGTTCTGAATCCAAGGAATAAAGCCAGTTTTCAATCTGTATACAGAAAATATATTCTCATCTGTTGGAATCTATTTCTTCTTTGTCATCAGAGGAACAACGTCTGGTACGAGAACAATCAAAAACACTATATTTATTAACTGAAAATAATCAATGGAAATTAGGCAGTGCATTATTTGTCTATATGGAGAGTGACAGCGAAAACAGTAGTTTTAATCACACAATTCCCTGTCTCAAACTTGATTTCGCAAACAAAAATCATCCGAAATTGAATCAGCTATTGGAATTGATGAATGTGAAACACTTACGAATGAACGATTTGAGCCTGGTTGACAAAGAACCCTTGCATGCGGAAGGGTTTCGAATGAAATTGATACAAATTCCACCTTATATTAAAAAATGGTTAAACGAAATAAAATTTCAGTCTGATGCGATTCATTAGAAAATGGTGCTTGCTCCGCGCTGAACCAAATTGAATAAAAATTGGGCGCCAAATGCAAAATTTGTCGATGAATCCGACAGCGGGTTCCTTATAATTACATCTTTACTTCTTTTTTTGGCGTCGACATAATCATCGTGGTTTTTGCCTAAATTTTGTTTTTCTCATTGATTGAAATGATTATGTCGACGCCAAAAAAAGAAGTAAAGATGTAATTATAAGAA
>CAJNOQ010005773.1:0-14691 GCA_905250885.1 Didymodactylos carnosus | reverse complement strand
TGTAGAGCAAACATTTTTCTACAAAATTAGATGTTTTACAGCTCTGAGAGAATCGTGATAACTGATTTATAGCAATTCTCCCGGATGCCCCAAAAGGTCTTCCGGCCAGACTG
Source organism: Didymodactylos carnosus (assembly GCA_905250885.1). Taxonomy (NCBI): domain Eukaryota; kingdom Metazoa; phylum Rotifera; class Eurotatoria; order Philodinida; family Philodinidae; genus Didymodactylos; species Didymodactylos carnosus. The sequence goes on along the minus strand of CAJNOQ010005773.1, from coordinate 14,578 downwards.
ATCATCGCCATATTAGTGTCAAATCATGTGAGAGATTGATGCAATTGAGTAGGACCAGTTTTTATTGAATTTCCAATCGATGTACTGTATCCTTATCATCTCGTTTTACGTGAAATTGGCACTAAAAAAAATCCAACAACATTTGCTGACAAATTTGCTAACTTGTAAGCGCTTGCGTTCTTTTTTATTTTGTGCACTAAAGTTTTGTGTTTGTTTCAGCTATTTATCCACTTACATTCGTGGTACATTTGCCGGTACTTTCTAACTTTTAATTAGTTGAATTTGTTTCGAAAATTATTTCAACTTTCTTCTAAGGTGCGTTTGACAAACAACTTATGTCACCAATTGCTCCTGATATACCCTATGCTTCTACAGATTCAAGTACGTGTATCATCTCAGAAAAAAGATCTGTTGTTTTTAAATTTTTCTGTGTTTTATCTTTGATTATTTTTTTAGTTCAACGTGCTGCTCGTTTGATTGAAGTAGCAAAACAGCCTCTTGTTTTATTAGGCAGCCAAAGTACGCTACCACCCACATCAACAACTCAACTCGTTGAAGCACTTGAAGTATGCAGTATATCTAACTATTGAAATTTAATATAAATAAAAAATTATTTTAGGCAATGGGTATACCCTGTTTTTTGGGAGGGATGGCAAGAGGTCTACTAGGAAGAGATAATCCAATTCAAATGCGTCATTGTCGAAAAGAAGCATTGAAGGAAGCCGATGTTGTTATACTAGCTGGTAAGATTGATAAGCTGTATTGGATTCAATCATTTTCGCTTCTTCTGTTAGGCACCGTTTGTGATTTTCGCTTGGGCTATGGTAAAATTCTATCGAGAAGATCTAAAATTATTATTGTTAATCGAAATAAATCAAATTTATATCAAGTACTATTCTAAAGGAAGCTTACCTTGATGAGATTGTTTTGTAATTTACTGACTATTGTTTTTAGAATAGCGATATTTTTTGGAAACCGAGCCTACCCGTTCATGGAGATCCAGCAAATTTTATTTTACAATTACGAAAAATATTGCCATCATCATATAAATGTTCAAACACCTGGGTAGAAAGTTTAAGAGAAAAAGAGAATGTGAAGGAGCAAAGTAACAAGTAAATAAAAGTCTATTTCATTATTTTTGTTCTCTAAAACTTTTCCGTTCTGTTTTATTTTTAGAATTAAATCTTTAGAATCAACAGAAATGCACTTAAATCCCTTGAGTGTGTTACAAACATTAGAAGAACATCTTCCTGACAATGCTATTCTTGTAGCAGATGGAGGTGATTTTGTGGCCACTGGAGCCTATGTTTTAAGGTAGCTTCGTTCAATATTAGATTTTATTTTTGAAAGTAAATAGTTGGTGTTTTAGACCGCGCTCGCCTCGCTCATGGCTTGATCCGGGAGCATTTGGTACTTTGGGAGTTGGAGGTGGCTTTGCTTTAGGCGCAAAGATTGTTCGCCCTGAATGTGAAGTATGGATTGTGTATGGAGACGGTTCGTGCGGGTACAGTCTGATGGAATATGACACATTTTTGAGACATAAGGTAAATGAATTACATTTTTTCAGTGAGTTTTATTTTTGATTACAAAGAACAAAAAAATTAACGCGTAAGGTTAAACTGTCGAGACTTCTAAGTGAAACTGAACAATTAGTAAAGAAGAAATGACTGGTTATTAACTAGTTTCTGGGAACTTATTATCGCCCAGAATATATTTACAACGAGACTGGATAGTGGTGTTTTGTCTTCGCTCTATGGAAGAAAGTAATCTATTTTTCTTTAGACTCCCATAATCTCAATTGTTGGTAATGATGCTTGTTGGAATCAAATAGCTCGTGATCAAGTGCCATTATTGGGCTCAATCGTTGGTTGTACATTAGAGTTTACAGACTATCACAAAGTTGTTGAGAGTTTAGGTGGCGTTGGTTTCAAAATTGATCGTACAAATGTTGATCAGATAAAAAGTATTTATGAACAAGCATCAGATTTGAATCTTCATGGACAAAGTGTACTAATAAATGTTCTAATTGGAAAAACAAATTTTCGTGATGGTAGTATATCTGTTTGAATATTTTATACAAAAAAAGACTATTAACAGACGATTGTTTGCTGTTTGCCATGAATAATTTTACTAAAATAAAAATAAAAAAAAATAAAGTTGATCACTATAGCAAAAAGACAACAATGGTAGACTTAACTGTGCATTGCAGAAACGAGAATGATTTCCAGTAACACGATACTGTAATTGTTTATTTAATCGTAAGAGAATTTCTGGTGACCAGTGGTTTACTTTTACTCGTTCACGTCGCATAAGAGGCTCTGCAAAGTATAAAATTAAATAAGAATGATGTAAAAATATGTCTTTACAAAATAGAGTAAACAGATTTACTTGGTATTGATGGTCTGATATAATTTGGTAATAATTCTTGAATATGATCTTCTTGTCTCAATTCATACTTTAATTTCTATAATCAACGTAAACATTCAATGTATTTCAATTTGAATGTGAAAAAAAGAAGTGGTTTGTTATACGCACTGATAATAGAGATTCACATTGGAGATTTTTTATAAAATTATCTACTTGATCTATATTAGATAATAGTGGTTTCGCTGTATTATTAGTAGTTTTTTTATGTGTAACCACACATGATGTTGTCGACATTGGTACTGATGTATCAAATGATATTGTTTTTATACCACTAGTTGCCGATGCTGAAAAAGAATAAATTCGAATCTAGGACTTTAACTACATAGTTCATTTAAAACATATTTAATACTTGTTCTATTAATAGATGAATTGTTACTTTTCTTTGAATACATTGAGTAGCTGGATATTGGTCTATTGACATTGTAAGAATCTTGTAATTAAGACATTTTATAAATTAAAATTTTTTTAGAAATGAAGAAAAACTTACTTGTGGAAGAATATCCGCTTCTCGCTCGTGACAATTTTAGAGATGAACGACTCTCCACTAGTTGATTTTGTAATTGTTTTTGTACTTCATTCGCATTTTGAATCTATTAAAGAGGAAAATTGATATATGAAACAATAAATTCAAAATATCCATAGTTTACTGCGTGTTTATTTTACTTACTCGATGTTTACGAATGACAATTGCCGGCCACACAGCATTCTCATTCATTTTATCTTGAAATTGAATTTCATTAAAATTCCAGTTTCTTTCTTCATGAAGATACAATTCATCTAATTGACGTAACATGTATTGTTCGTCTGTACATGGATCTTGACTATTCAACTATTCATAATATTTCTAGAGGTATTAATCGTTTAATAACATCGTTCGTACTTACTTTGTAGCACTCATTCGACTCCTTTTCGAGAATACCGGCCGTTTGTGGACGAGAAAATTTTACTTTTGTTATTGGTTGACTACTACAACAAAGATTAATAAAAGTTAGCGTTATAGTTGTCTAATCAGCTAAAACTGTTTACCTTAGTACAATATCGATATAATCATATAAATGCAGTTTACCTGGTTCATGTAATAACGGTGAAATGTGTCTCAGACGATGTTTTAATTTTAATGGACTTATCGATCGATCACAAAACTATAGCTAACAACTAGAAATTAATGGGTACATGTCCTATTAACAATTCTATTTGATCATTACTTGAATTGATCGTAAAATTGCGCTATGATCATGTTTAAGATTATATGTACAACACATTTCATATATTTCATATGCCATTCGAATTTTTTTCAATTCGCCAAAACTAAATTATAACTATTTATTTGATATTTGTTATTGACCAAATTTATATACAAATAACGGGTTTGACAGAGAAAATGACGCCACTTTGTAAAATTTTTTCTCAAGTTAAATTTGATCAGAAAATTTCATTTTTATGTTAACAAGATGGAGAATTATGTCTAGATTTTATTCATATGTTGTTCTAAAAATCTTTGACCGACGAGGTGGCACTTTATTTTGGAGACTTCCTCAAAGTCTTGACTTATAAAAATTATTGTTTTTATATCAAAAGATATAGAATTTCAAGCTCTACAAAGCGCACTTCTTTTCTATGGGTTGCACCGTTTTAGTAAAGGATAACAGAGTTGAGATACCTTCCTTTGGAGGCAATGGTACCAAACATAAATAGTGACCCAATTATTGTAGCCTGCTTTTACGGCTCTAAAACTTTGTCCAAAAATATGGTTTTGAGCCACAGCAATTAAGAATTTATTGTAGTTTTTAATACTGTGTTTGAATTGCGCGAGCAAAACTTCTATTAAAATATAAATCTTTTCTTTTTCAATCAAGTGGTGGACAGTTGAAATTTTTGAGACTTCCGATATTTTGAATACAGTGAAAAGACGATTAAGATACATCTTAATCTAAACACAATACTAGAAACTAGAGAAAAATCTGCGTCTGTTAAGCTCAGAACGAAGTTTTGGAAATTGATATGACTAGCCAAAGGATGAGTTACAAAAATGGCGTCATTTTTTTCTACTCAACCCGTTACCTAAATAATTTTGCATCAATCATTTTTATGGCTTTTGCCAATACAAGACTATTATATGTTCCGGATCGTGAGTCATAATGTTCATGCAAATCATAGGCAAATATTCCTCGTTCAACAAAATTTAATAATTCTGTTGTTGTAATACTGGTATTCACTTCATGCTGTGATAAACGTCTTTCTATTGCACGCTCAGAAAACTACAATAAACTAATATCAGTGTTTTTACAACGAAAATAATAACGAATATAACTTACTCCGAGTGCATGTGAAAGCATTCTGAACGAAAATAAAAAAATGAAAAACAAATATATTTTTATCCGATCTACCCAGTAGACAAAATATATACCTGAGATCTTGCATATTGAATGAACCATTTACATTATTGTAATTATATTCCATTATAATATTTATATAATACAGTAAGTATTTCTAACACCTGGACGTAAATAAAAATTTGCTCAAATTTTTATTAAATATAAAAAAATTTCAGCAAGTTTTTATTAAATTCGTCGCTATTATAAGCTACAACCTCTATGATCTAAGTATTTTTACTCAATTTTTCTTCATTGTATGTTTGGCAACATAGTGCGATAATTAAGAAGTCGTTTAAATAACAGTAGATTGTTATTTTTTTAAAATGAGGTATTTTTACTTTATTTCTTCTGTTTTTATTTTGAAAAAAAAAAAATTTTTTTTTCTTGTTCACTTTTTTTTCCTTAACAATCATTCGTTTGAAATTTGATCTTCAAATAGTTAGTAACCATTTCATCGTTGACAACAATTTGAATGCTGAAAAAGAAAGTTTTTTCTAAAAACTCTCAATTATTTGAAAATGGTATCTGATGAGAATGCATCAATCGTTAAGGTGAGAACCACTTATTATTTCACTTCATTATCAATAGTATGATATTTACTCATTTTCACCTTTTACTCGATTTCCATATTATATATTAAAGTAAAAATCTTTTATGGATAAAAACAATGATTAAATTATTAAATATAGCGAAAAATGTGCCATCTGAAAAAATGTATAACAATAGAATAGGAATATCGTAAAAGCAAAACATTAACATCAGCTCAACTGATTTTTATATTTTGAATAATTCTGAGTATATGACTCAACATTCTAATATAATAATAACGTATATAAAACATCTAATTATCACTATAGTTATAAAATGTTGTTCCAATATTTTCATTAAAATTTTTTGGTAATGTCCATCCTGCTGGTAGAATACTCGCTCTGTTCCAATAATCGGAATAACTATCTAAACATTTACTACTACCAGAAAATCGACTTTCATCAGAATTTTGTCTTGAATCTCGCGAGTGTAATAAAGTACATCTCTTTTTTAATAAATACATAATAATAACAAGACAAATAATTAAAAGACAAACTGAGATTCCAATGCCGATCATCAGGAAATTATATGAACTACCATTTTTATGTAAAATCGATGATAATGTGGAGGGAGATAATAATAGAACACGATTGGAATGAACTGAGTTATTATCGATATCATTTATATCCGGCCTCAATTGATCGATAAAACAGCATTCTTTTTTACTTCCGGATTGACAACATACACGTGACCGTCCGTTAATTGGCAGACAATCGAAACCATTATTCCAAATACCGTACTGATCAAGTTGACCGGGACAAGCCATAATTTCTAAAATAAATCAGAAAGAAACGTGTGTAAACATAGTCATCATACAGGATCAGTTTCAGACCTACATGTTTATCAGAGATATATGGATGAATGTATTTTGTACTTTGACAAATATTGAATATTGCTGTTACCTTTTGTTAAAATTCAAATGCTCTTCATATTTATTGAATAGATGATTCCCTTTTGTTACTGTTAGTAATGATAACAAAAGTTAAAAAAGTATCAAACGAATCAAATTGATAGTTCGTCTATCATTAGAAAAATAACTGCAAGTGTGTAGTGTAAGAGAGACAGGTAGAAAATGTTCAAAAATTTTTTTGTCTCATTAGACAAACATGACTGGTGGCGATTTATAGATTATTGTATATGTACGTTGGACGCTAATTTGTCTTCTATCTTTAACTAAGTATCTGTGTACGAGAGAAAAGAGAAATAGATAAGTCTTTTTTTTGCTTCATCTGTTCTATGCCAACATATCAATAATATGTATACCATCAAAAATTCTACTACGATTTTTTTCTTTTCACATATATATAGTTATGTATCGTTTTAAAAAAGGCATGTAGATTTCATAGATCTTTTATTATTTTTCATAATGCGATTTATTCAACACACACATATCTTACCAGGGATTTCCTTGACAAACTCATGAATATATTCCATTCGTTTCATACGATATCGTTAGGTATATTGGGTGACTAAACAACATCTATTTCTACTCTAATGGTTTTTCAAATAAAACAGACGAATTAAACTATATATAAAAATAACATACGCCAGTCTCATCTTCCGAAATAACTGTTCAGACTAAACATGTATCGAAAATTCATACTCATACATGTTATTCAAATTGATCGCTTCGGACTACAGAAAAACATATATTGCAAATAGATATCTCCATGCATTAGACTTTTATTCACATAAGGAATACTATAGTAATAGATATAGGTCAGTCGAATTAAAAACATTCTTTGTTACTACGTCGTACTCTATTCTGAGGTGAAAACGTGAACATCTACAGAATGAGACAAACTTCAATAGTGCTTGCAGAAATACAGATTGTTAGTTACTGATTTTTTATTTGTTGTCACCTTAAAGTTAACTCTTTCCCGCCCTATAGCTTCTATAGGGACCATTTTATAAAAATTTAGTTCACTTGAACTAGCGAATGTCTCTCAACACTAAGCGTTCTTTATCTCATAGGGTACAGTCTATGACAAACGTCTCAACCTCTGTCCTATCCTACCCTATAAAAATGTTTCCTTAACCTACCCTACCCTAATAGGACAGGGTAGGGTATGATCATCCTGCACACCTCTGTTGTCCTTCAGAACCGTCAGGTTTAGCCAAAGTCAAGAAAGGGTTAAATTGAGAATTATTCTATATTATTTTTTTTCTTCCTCAACTTCTGGACGCTACTTGTATTAGAGAAAGACAGAATTTCTATTATAATGCATATTCAAACAAATAATATATTTGCACCTTTATCAAAGTATTGTTTAACATTCTTTCTGTCGATCTCTGCCTTTATAATTAATGCGATTTATTTGGCTGTTGCACACACATGCACGTTCAGTCTCTTCAGATACAATGCCTGTAATAGTAATAATAATAACAGAAATAGTAATTATGCGTAATTGCCTTCGGCTTGATTGTTAGAATCAATTGAACAGTCAGTATTAATTGCTGAAGTTCTATTGCGACTTCTTATTTATATTGATAGGAATAAGACATTTGAATATTGTAAAAAAATGTTATTGAATACTGTGAGAGGCATGAATGGTGGTATGGTATCTTCATGCAATAAATGACGCACAACTGCAGTTTGTCTTTCTTTCTCGTTTTCATTCAATAAATGATGCAACAGCAGATAGTTGCTCGTTAAACAAGAAGTTAATGATGTGAAGGTTTATCAACAGTTACTAGACAGTAACACTACCATTGTGGTGGAGGTTAGTCAGGAGGCTAATACAACTAGACTAATGAAACATTATTTTACATTGAGATATCTTGCACATACATTCATACATGAAATATCTTTGACCTATTTTATGATTTATCAGCTTAGCAGTTAAATTTTTTAATTGTACATATTTTATCGTATATATTTTTAATAATATGTTTATGTTGAAGAAACGAATGATTCAATGATCTATTTAATTCAGTGTAATCGTTTTTTCGCTATCTATCTAACATTCTCATTTTGTTCTATGTGATATGATCGAAATTAGTGATGCTGTGTTAGATTGTGAACATTGATGAGCATAATTTTTATTAATCATACATCAGAATTTGTGTATTTTATTATTATCACTATCCATGTTATTATTCAGATATTGTTTCATAAGCGCCCATCGCCTAATAGATGTATATAAACACAAATCATCATCTGATGATAATAATAATGATTTGAGAGAAGTGTGTTGAAAAATATGTGAAGTAAAGAAGTTTGTTTTTGATGACTATCACTTCGTTGAACACACACATACACATGCATACACATCTGAAACGATGTACTTCACAGATAGATAGATAAGATCAAGATTCATTACAGCTATATAATTAACAAAAATCTGATAAAATTACGCTAGGGAAAATAAGAATGGAAGAATTTTATTGATAAGAAAAATGAACAATTAAAGACCTGTAAGAACTCACTGAAGATTGTCTAATCTTTTCAAAATGTGCTCATGAAACTCGTCGAAGACTGGAAAAAGAATGAAGTCAAGCGCTAGATTTGTTCTAGCTGTTCAATAGTTCTGGGCTTTTTGTATCTCATTTTACTGTTGCCTGTAGGAAAATAGATAGATACTCTGGAATGGCTCAGGATATGTACAACGAAGATGATTGTTAGATAAGCTTTTTTCCGTAAATAACTGAATGTTACATTTGAATATAAATTCTCTGTTATGTGTTAGTTGCCGTGTACGCCGCTTATTTAAGCTTTTAATTATGTCTGAGTTGTGTTGACTCTCTTTTATTTAAAGTTACGTTTCTGTTTGAAATATATAGTTTTTCTCAAAACACAGGCTACCAGGAATAAGTTAAAAGTGATAAAGAGTTTGTATTCTCAGGATAGATGAAGAAGTATTTGGGTACCGTTTCTTTTGTGTTTCAACTCTTTATCTATCAGCCTTCCCGAGATTTTGAGAAAACTCGATTTTTCATTGACATTCATTATAGCCTCTCGAAAAACTTATCCGATCGAACTCGCATTTTTACCGGAGCTACTTCAGACCCTATCTAAGAGATGATTTTTTTCGTTTTCGGAAATAATGTTTCTTTCTCAGCGGATACGGAAATATGCGGAAAAACAACGAAAACTCAAGTTTTTTCATTTTTAAAAATCCTATAGAGAATGACACAATATCTTGAAAAAAGAATAGAGTCACCTCTTAGATAGGGTCTGAAGTAGCTTCGGTAAAAATGCAAGTTCGATCGGATAAGTTTTTCGAGAGGCTATAATAAATGTCAAGGAAAAATCAAGTTTTCTCAAAATCTCGGGAAGGCTGATAGATAAAGAGTTGAAACACAAAAGAAAAGGCACCCAAAGGCTTTTTCATCTATCCTGAGAATACAAATTCTTTATCACTTTTAATTTATTCTGGCAGCAATTTTATAAAGAGCCAAAAATGGAGGGTGAGAGATCTCGATGAGTTTTTTAGCGACATGTAAATAGCTGATTGGAATCACTTCAGTCTACTCTATTTTTCATTCTTTACGAATGGACATTTGTTTATTTACTAGCATTGAAAAATATTTACTGTGTTTTTTGTCCGCGTGTAATGGTCGATTTGAAATAGCCAATCTAAAAGGATGTATTATAAATGGATGGTTTTAATTGATTAGTGGTAACTCTCGCAAGATAGAAAATAGTCCTCTTGAACAGTGACCTATTAGATCAGTTCTAGGTGAAAGCTATGAAAGAATCGTACTTAAATATTACTCATTTCATTTCCCGATATTTTTTGAGACTTGAATTTAAGCAATACTAATCAGAAATCGTCACGGGCCGGGTCGGACCAGACTTACGTTTCTGAATCTTGTTTGTGGGCCGGACCGAAATTGGGCTGCAATTTGATGGCCCGCCTGTGAGTCCAGTCTTTTCCTCAAAAAGTCGATAAAATTACAAGACAACATCGAAAGGCAACACTCATATTAAATGTGAGAAAAGACACTACCTTCTCCTGAAAATGGAATGCGAAAATTCTATGGGCTATCCCGCGGGGCGGTCCGTAGTATGTAGCCTGTACGAGCCGCTCCGCGTTCACTTCGGACGGGGCCAGGCCAAGGTGTAAAAACGTAGCTTGGGATGATCTCTGATACTAATATACTTTTCTTCTTCATACGCATATTAAATAAATTGGAGTGAAGTGACTTTTTTTTGTCTTTCTTTTATTCAGACGACTAATAAATTATGTTCATAGACTATTGAAGTGGCTGTATACCAATTACTAAATAGATAGATACTGATGACTGCAGACCATTTGTTTCTCAAAGGATGTCAAACTTAAAACATGAACATTCTTTTTTCATTTGATTAAATAATGAAGAAGGCAATCGTTGAATTAAACAAGTTATTTTTCTTCATAACAGATTCATCGTTACAGACAATTTCAATTAGAAATAAAAGGTTTCACAACTCTTTTATGCTGTAGAAAAAAAAAGAATTATCCACAAATTGACAATATCTCTTTCTAAATCTGTAGAAACACAACTTAATTCTAGAAATTATCTTGACATTTCGAATAATTGATCGAATAAACTTACCTTGTTCACTTGTTGTTTATCAAGAACAAATCATCATGATATACAAAATTCTGAAGAGAAAGCATATTTTTGAATCTCAGATTTGTATATTTTATTAGCACAATTATACTTTGTATAGAGTCTATACAAAGTATAATTGTGCTAATAAAATATACATACATCTTCTCCAAAAGGATCAAAATGACCATTTAAACGAATTGTTGCATCTTTACATGATCTGTAAAAATATAAAACAAAAGAAAATGATCTTCTCTCTGTTATCAGAATATATGTTATTGATCGTTAATACAATATATCTATTTAGCATATTGAATGAATGACTACTTGTTTCTCTACAATTTAGATGCGACAAATCTGTTAGGTTCATGAGATAAAATAATGAAATTAGTAGAAAAAAATAACAATTAGTAGAAATTTTCGTTGAAACTCATTGATTGAGCAAGTTATTTTTTGAAGATAAAAAAATAGATTCTCAAGAATTGGTTACAGACAACAGTCGTTATTCTCAAATCATAATAATACATATCCTTTATCTTAATTATGTTACACAGCATTCAATAAAACAACCCACGCATCCATTGTCTATATCAAGATTGTCAACGAATTATTTAGAAAATCAATTCAGCAAATAATAGATTGTTAATTCACAACAAATTAATCTCGTCAATTACACGGCACATACTTAAATAAAATAACATATTCTATTTTAAATTAGAGAAAGACAAAACTAATTTTTTATTTGAAACTTTCTAAAGATTATTGAAAAAATAGTAATTGGTCTGATGTATTCTGTCTAATCGTCTGGTATTATTTGTAATTTCTTTAGTTGCTGTAAATTTCTGTTATTGATTGACGAATAATCAGTATTCAAATTTCTTCCATATCTTGTATTTCCAAACCGTTTATCTCTTAGTAAATCGAAATCAAATAAATTGTTGTATGATGTTCTTCTATTAACATTTAATTTAGAATGTGGTATAAATGGGATTGATTCATATCGTTTTTCCATTCCAGATATTTGGGGTATTATAAAACATTCAATATTAATTAATAAATATAATGTTAGATAAGTTATAAATAGACTTGCAGATTTAAACATGTCTTTCTATTGATTAATCTCGAAACTAAAAAACAAAGTTATTCAGCATAAAACGCTTATCTTCAATAAACAGTTTGTAAACTACAAATAATATCAAATCTATAGATTTATTAACGAATTTTCCTTCAGTTATGAAATCTTTAAGTATATTAAAACTCGGACATGTAAAAATGTTCGTGGATAATTTAGTTTATGTGGAACACTTCTTCAATTTCTATAACAGTTCAATAGATATCCAATGATACAGCACTTTATTTTCAAAATGGAGCTAGAATGTGACGTCATTATTAAACTGTATTATGGCATACTACTAGTATAAAAACTAAAAAATTAAGTGTTTTATCAGTATTTAATAACAAAGTAATTCTTTTTCTAAAATTTCAGTAAATGTGCGTGAGTTGAGCACTTATAACGTCATGTCAAAACCTTTTTCAAATATTACTACAACCACTTTTAACCACGATATTACCGTTTCAGATAAAAAAAACAACAGTGCAGATAATTTACAATAAGGCTTGATGTATGAGATACATTTCACACTACTAATAGAAATCTAAACAGTTTTGCAAATTATCCTATTTTGCTTATAAAACGGTAAGAAAATCAGAAATGAGATTCACTACTAGAGAATCGATTGTGCTCAAGTATGTTATTGTCATCATCCTATCTATAGTTTGCGATAAAACTCAGCTAACAAATGAATTAGAATAAATAAGTAATCAATCTCGACTGTACTAACGGTAAAATTCTGAAGGTGTAGGAGAATCCCTTAAAATATATCCATTTGGGTTTAACTTTAACTACAACCTTGGAATGGAGATCGCATACAAGTAACCTTTATATCAGTTTGTCACATATTGTAGAATCGATGAAGTTTTTGAGTAGACAGGTTTCTCGACAAACTCTTGAATCTGTGTATTACACCTACGTGTTGAGTATTCTCAACTATGGAATCGTTATTTATGGCGTACTGAGTTACGTAATATCTATCGCCTGAGCCAAATTCAATATCAGGCCGCTTTAGCTGTCTCTGGTGTTATGAGGAGCACATCACATGTGAAACTTCTTAAAGACCTGGGGTGGTTATCAATTAATGAGCTTATTCATCTTCGACGCATGTGTTTGTATCATAAAATCATACACAATAAAACTGCTACTTATCTTATTGCACTTCTTCCTGTGCCGGGACTCCAGGTTTACCAAACCCGAAGTCTGAGTCGAGGAGGCATCGCGTCGAGTTTAAGAGGTCGGGCTCTATTGGAAAAATCCTTTATTCCGGACGGCATTCATGCATGGAATCTTCTACCTAATGATATATGTTCAATACATAAATTGAACTCAGATTAGTCTTACAATATATTCCGTCCTTTCGTTTACCGTTAATGCATGATCGGCGGTTGGAAATACATCACACGCGATGTAGAGTTGGTAGTATCCAACTAAATGACTATCTCTTCAGCAGAAGTGGATTAGAAAGGTTACCGGCGTGTACATATGGCTTTAGCAGAGAGAATACTAAACACTTTTTCATGGACTGTGCTCTTTATAAAAAGTCTCGTAATCTAATGTTTGAGGAGCTGTGTATTGTCCCTAAAGATAATCATATTACATTAGACCATATACTTTTGAAACATGAATCTACCCGAGTATTGCCTAAGCAGGACCTAATATAGAATGGGGTATCCCGATTTGCCATAAATGTGTTTCTTTTCTTGTTGTCGTACTTTTTTTACTATTATTTCGTGAATAAAAATGTTTAAAAAAAGAAAAAAAAAGAATCCCTTGCTAGGTAGACAACCGATAGACAAAGCAGGTATTTACAACATTACATACACAACGATAAATCTCAGTCGAAACAGAAGCATGATCTTACTTCAACGACTGAGCCGAACTTAATTTCATCAGTTTTTTAATAGTTCTGATTATAGTTGTTTCGAAACAATAGATAGATGCCGACTTTTATTTCATAAATTATTGATGAAAATCGAAAGAAATTTTCTTGGCTATACCATCTCAAACACAGAACTAATCATTTCAGATAAGACAACATGGGTCACATAGAACATGATAAGATATATAAGGTACATTATAAACTGCGAATCAACGCTCTTTCGTTTCTGCAAATTATCGTATTTTATTTCTTAGACATGAAAAACCGATAGATCAAAGGAAAGAATGGATGTTCACTTCTATAACATCAGCTGCACTCATCTACTGTGGTAGTACCATCTCATCTGAATCTGTTTTTCAGAAAGACTTTCAAAATAAATAGAACTGCTCTCAGATCGAAAACAACACACACTATATGCACTTAGATATTGTGTAATTCTACCAAAGTTATCCCGTCATCTTAAGGATCAGCTTATTGCACAATCTCCAAGAATCAAAGGTGCTGATTCCGATTATAACAATCATTTTGACTGATAGGTCTTCAGAAACCGGATTTCTGGAAAACCAGTTTTTCAAAATTCCTAAAGAATAGTCAAAACCTTTGTTAATGAAGCAGGATTGTAGCCCGCAGATTTCTGATTAAAATGAGACCTCTCCA
>CAJNOQ010005772.1:0-14693 GCA_905250885.1 Didymodactylos carnosus | reverse complement strand
TCGAGATAAAAAATGTAAATTTTATTCGTTTCCTTTTTTTACACACGACATCACACAAGAACAATTAAAGTAAAAAAACGCGTGTCGATCAAATGTGTCGTTTAAAAAATTGAAATTATTTTTCCGATGTAATAGAAGCCCTTGGGCTTCTAATACACCTTCCACATCGATTCCTCCAGAGGGGGCTTCTAATATGGGGGAGGCTTCTATTATGGGTGGGGGTTTACTCTGAACCTTCCAAGTTAAGGGCTCTGTAAACCTTGCGGTACACTGATTGAAGTTTTCTTTTGATGTTACTGTATATTATACAAAATGCACTTCCAATCTATTTTTATACACGATTGAAGAGGAAAAAAATTTAAGTCGAATAGTAGTATCTTGAATATAAGTTAAAATGGCTTGATAAATTTTAGTGTTTGTAGATTTATCAAACATGGAATGCAAGAGACAAGTATTTTTAAGAGTTAAACCTGTTAGTGTAACAGTCATTCTTTATCTATGAACTATAGATTCTGGGCAAGGAGAAAAGTAGTAAATAATACCTTCTTTAACAGACTGTGATGATGGATTTGAAGACATGCAGAATGCCCAATAAGAAGAAGCAGTGTATGCTCTTGTATAAAGACAGACGTTTAGCGCCGGAAAGTCTACTCGAAGACGACAATAAAGAGTCCTTACTCGTTGACCAGCCGCTACTGATAGTTCAGAATATTTATCTGTCAGGCTCATGCTTAACTCTTTTCTACATAAATACGATGTGCTCTTTCCATTCTCGAATCATAGTTGGATCAAAAGTATTTTGAAAAAATGTATTTTTATGTCAATGATCCGCATAGTTGGTGCCCAGCATTGCTTCATAAATCATAAAACTGATTAGATGGTAAAAAGACATTTTTGATTTTCAGCTAAAGATCTGCATCACTGTACACTACGTGCTCAACTTTAATTGAATGAAAGAATTTAATTTTAAATATGATCATAGGAGTGAGGTCACCATTCTAAGTGAAAGTTAGCCGAAAAAAAATGTTTTAATTGATTCTTAAAAATTTTCACCAAGTTGCGAGGGCTCACTGTTAGACGTCTGCCGTCATGTCCATTGATGGGCATAGATTGTAAAAATTTTGGTATAGGCATGAGCATAAAAAAATGGGGTGAAGGTAGATGTTTACTCACTTTGTCTAGTCTCTCCTTGATTACTTTTTATAATTGATATAACTCAGTCCGAACACAAACACAAAATCTCAGGCTACCATAGTTCTTAATATCTGCCTGTCGAGCGAGACACTTTTGAGCAATACTATTATTCGATTTTCGATTATAAAAATTATTGTGAATTCTTGTGAATCAGACCCATTACAACATGAATGAATGATCCAGTTAACAATCAACAGTACATGTTTATTCTACAAGAATCAGATGACATCAGGTATATGTTTATTTGTTATTTTTAATCTCTCTCTCTTGTTTACATCACTAGTCGACGATCAGCACAGTCTGAGACGTTGAATCAGCCATACAGTTTTATCATGACTAAATCAGACTTCATCAAAATGTATCTTCTAATAGGAGAGATTCTTTACTTCTTTTCTTGATATGGCTCTTCCTTATTTCCTTCATGAATAATATATTCAACAAATTTCTCCAAAAATCGATTGTTTTACATGTTTTCTCTAAAGAACAACTGAAGTACTCTGAAAAACAAATGTAAAAAAGAAACACAGTTCTACCTTGAACTCTATTTTTATTTGAAATCGAATTCGAAACTTTTATAATTTTGTGTTAGGGATAACTAAACATCTTTTTGCAAATATTTGGTTGTACAAAAAAGTCAAACGGTGTTCTAACTAAATATTTCTTAAGACTTCTTAGCTTATATGACTCAAGTTAATGCAGTTACTACATGATTTGATCATGTCTCTCTCCTACCAGAATGTAATTCCTAATGATATTTTTTCATTTTGTTTGTCTAATGATTTTCGAACAAAGACGCACAGAGCTGTGCAACGTTCTAAATTGAAGGAAAAGTGTGTTGAACATTTCAGGACATCCCTACTCTCTCTCTACATGTTGTGTCGTTTAGGAAATACAAACACATACCTGATCAGTTTTTGTATTTTTGTCATATTTCCTAAACGATATAGTATCTATAGGTATTCTGAGATGCTCTTTCCAGTGATATACTCACTCAAAAACATTTCATACTAAACATCTTACTATGTTCAGCACACTTTTTTCTTCAGAGGAGCTTTGTTCGTTTGTGGAAAAAAATCATTCCGAAATTTCATCCCGATAGGGGAATTACGAGATCAAGTCGTATAGGGACTGTCAAAAACAACTGATCCAGTCTGATAAGAAGTGATGAATGTTTTCAAATCATGTAAATTGTCAGAAAAGTTAGTGACACTACATTGTTAATACTATTTATTTCATTTCAGTAAAACATTTTGTGTCAACACATTGTACAATGTGCAGAATTTGCGCCTTTTGGACGGCACGAAGTAATGAAATTAGCAAAAAAAGACTACTGTGAAACTATGAAATTAGCAGCTAAAAACTTGTAACACGAGAGTTGTAATGATTTGTTGTATATTATTCACCTTCGGGCAGTTATACTCTTCGATCGTGTCTTTCAAAAGTAGAACTGATCAGTCGAGGAATATAGTACAAGATTTGTAACAAACTAGCAAAACTCGTAAAATATTCTTTTTGATAATTTCGATCGTCATGTGCGTTCAAAAACTGAATTAAATCTGATAGTTCTTGTGCCAGCCGAGATTGCGTAAACAAAAAAGATCGAATATCAATCTGCAAGTGATATCTATGTTCGATTATTCAAGATGACATTTTGTCATTTGCTCTTTATTGCTAGATAGTATATACCTTTTACTAACCATAAAAAACGTTATCTGAATTGTGTTTAACACAGTTCATAAAGATTCGCCTTTGGTAAGCACTCTCATGAAGATAAAAATGGGTTTGATAAAAAAAAAACGATTGTGAATGAATGTAATCCTGTACTATTGGCAAGTGGTACGTATACAACTCAACAGGAAGTATTGTTTTGTATTTATCAAGCTAATATTTTATTACGAAAACACTATAGGGATAACATCGATCCAGCACAATGAAATAGTGGTAAAACTACCTTAGCTCTATAGCTGCTGTTGTTGTACATAGTCGATTCAAGATAAAAAATGTAGTCATAGGACGTTACTCTTGAAACGAGTCTGGAGTGTGTGCATATATCGTTCTATTTTTAACTAATATCCGTGCCATGTGTAATTTTTTAACAAAAAGAGATTGCAAGAGGTCGCAAGCACTTTCTTCGACATACGAGGGAAGCGAAACTATCTTCTGTTACAATTCAGAGACAGTAGCGGATTTTCTGTCGATATCCGACTTATTTTTGGTGATTTGTGTGAGAAACTCAGCATCAAGTGGAGCATACGTAAGCAATCACACTGAGTCCCTTCACAACGTTTTTTCATGATGAATTCACACAGCTGAGATACAACTCACCTCTCACCACTCATCTTATAGAAAATAATTTGTATAAGATTGGTTATCTTGGATGTCTGATCAGATCTTTCGAACTTCTGCTTGGTATGCGGATGAAAACAGCTGAAAGCTGTACATTTTCATCTGGCTATTCGAATTCGTTCTGAAAACAAAAACTGCCACAAGACTCAGCGTAATCGATTGCATATGTTCCACTTGATGTTGAGCTTTTCGAAGAAGTTAATGGGAACTAGTTCTCACGCTGAGAGAAAACTTTGATTTCTAGTTGAAGTTAGCGAGATACAAACTAGTTTCACAAATATCGCTTCAAAATCCAGTTTCACGAAAGATTTACAAACCTCTTTGGCCATAGAGATATCCGGAGATATGTAAAACCGCACATCTTCATCTCCTTTTATTCAAAATTTATTCGAATCACTTTTTTACAATCAGTAGTTGATGCATCTTCCGAAGTAGTCAAGAAAGTCTTACATCATTTTCGCGCAGCTGTAAGTCTTTGGGTGATAAATGAATTTGAGAATTTTTCGTGAAAAGCTCTAATTTTCCTATCCGTCGGAAATAGAAACGTATGTAAGTTTTGCTCAATGTGCAGTTTACGAATAGTCGCGTTTGTTGTGGCTTACGCACCGGCTCTAATATAAAACTAATGGTTTTCTCAATTATCAAAGACGTATGGTAGCGATGACAAATAAAATGTTCTGAACAGTAGTATTGGGATTCATTTCGGTGATTCAATATCTCAAATATTATCTTTCAAATAGTCCGTTCATTGAGAGGTTGTATGCTAAGATATCTTCATTCGTAGAATACTCGCATCATACTAATACAGTTTATAATTTGAATAATGGAAATGGAAAGTGTTTCTGAATTGGTAAGTAACATTGTGAACTAAAGGTAAGTATGTTTCACTAGCAATGAGGTATCCTCTCTGAGTCCCATGCGACTTTGAGAACTCTATCAAATAACACACAAATCTACAATTTTAGTCAATTTTTACAGATATTTAGTAAAATAGTTTCCTTTTCAACAGTTCCATTGCTACTGACGAGGGAAGGTCCCCAAGTGTCCAGTTGCTTTCCGATCGACAATTAGTGAATACTGAGTTATAGACCATGCTGATTCCAAAAATGACCATGAGAGCTGGTCTTAAGCCTTCGAAGACCGGTTTTCCAAGCTAAAAATCTTTTTTCGTCCAAAACATTTCCTGCTCTGTCCTGATTGTACAGCATGTCGAGTTGTCTATACAACACTAATTTTTGTCATATCAGATCAATTTTAAGCATAGGGACTTGAAGCAGAACGAAAGCACCATTATGACTTGCCTTCATGAATCGATCTGAAATGACAAAAATTAGTGTTTTATAGACACCTCGACACGCTGTACAATCAG
The DNA here is from genome assembly GCA_905250885.1 of Didymodactylos carnosus. NCBI lineage: Eukaryota > Metazoa > Rotifera > Eurotatoria > Philodinida > Philodinidae > Didymodactylos > Didymodactylos carnosus. The sequence goes on along the minus strand of CAJNOQ010005772.1, from coordinate 9,784 downwards.
GACAGACCAGAAAATGTTCTTGGCGAAAAAAGGTTTTTATCTTGGAAAACCGATCTTCGAAGGCTTAAAGTCATCTCTGATGGTCATATTCGGAATCAACATGGTCGATAACTCAGTATCCACTAGTTGTCCATCGGAAAGCGATTGGACACTTGGCGGCTTGTCCACGTAACGCGCTACTTTGCTGATCAAGTTTTTTTTTCATGTTTTTTACTCGATAAATCGGTAGAGGTACATCAGTAGACGCAGTTTTGTACGCTGATTACGAATCTGATCTTTTTTTCAAAAAAAGTGGAGTGTTCATTTAAAAAGTTGAAATTGAAATTTTTTAAAAAGTTTATTGTCAATTTCCTCACCTAGACACTTTCTTTAAAAAGATTGAAATATACACCAACGGATAGAGAATTCAATTTTCTACAAAATGGCTTACTCAGTTTTTTAGTTTGAGGCTTTAGAAAAAAATTCAATTTTTTGGAAATATTCAAGAATGCAATTTTTGAAATTAATGATTCGCAGTGTTAAAATCGTTTCCCAACAATTTTCTATAGTACATTGGAAAGAGTACACAGAAATCTATCTACCTGTAGAAAAATGAAATTTTTTGGACAAGGTTTAGTGCTTCAAAACAAGATGAGAAAAGATGATCAAAAATGAGAAAAAAACTGTTACTGCGTAACGGAATAAAAAGCCGTCAAGCTCAACCAAGTTTTTTCAGTTTTTCGGCATACGTAGAGAAAATGGCACTACATGAAATGGCGCAAGAACCAACTCTCTAGCTCTTAAACTTCTCGAAAAAACCGTGAATTATTGTGTCAGAAACGTTACTGCGTAACGCTAGCCGTTGGGATCTTCCGTCTTGAGACGCGAAAAAAGAAAAGCACAGTTCATGGGCTATTCAATTTGAAAAATGATCAACGATCTCGTTAGTTTATTTGACATGCCAATTAAATAGATAGATCTAATCAAAGTCAAGTATGTTGTACTTCACTTTCACACACAGCAGTTGTTCTCTTCTTGTCTCGCCATGGGCAACTTAGACATATTTGAGATTTTCTTCTATGACTAGAAAAATTGAAGAAAAAAAGCCCTCTGTGTGTGTCGTTTCATCAGTATCGTGTATTATATCATCATCAGACTAATCGACAGCGTAACAGCAATAAAGTAAAACTGATAATATTATGAACAAAAGTGGTTGTCTGTTTTTCTTAATTATATTAATGAAAGTGTCACAGTGTGGTGCTATTGTTAGATATTATCCTACGAAATTTTTTTGATTTTTGATCAGAGAATGATATAATGAATATATCCAGTCCTTTTTTATACGAATGTATTGTATTTTTTGCTAGAACAAGCTGCAGAAGGTGATATTCAAACGGCAGTATATCGATAACAGTTAAAAGAGCGATTAGTTGGATATTGAGTGATAATTAGATTGATTCAACGTAACATCACGTAGCATCACGATAAACTATTCATTTTGACTTTAATGATAAAGCGCATTTTTAAATTAGTTTTCTCGATAAAGCGTTGTGGATTCTGCTTGCCTATCGATTGACTATGTGTGATAAGCTTTTGAGTAATATTGTCTACTTCTAGAATAAATAAGGCTAATTCCAAATTAGAGATGGGCAGTCCGACCCGGCCTCAAGGTTGGTAGGGGTTGGATTTAAATTTGGGTAGATTGTACAATGACATTTCACCTGTATGCAAAGGGGAAACAGCTGATTGATTCTGAAGTGATTCGCAGTGATCCGCTATGATTTCCAGCCATTTCCGGTGACTTTTCATTTGGTAAAAATCAGTGAAAGTCGACGAAAATCGGAAAAATCAGCTGTTTCCCCCTGGATCCTCGGTCAACAGCTATTCACTGTACGTTCTATTGATCCATTTGTCATGAGAATATACTCTCAGTTTCTAAATCAAACTGTACAGCCTCCTCCTATATATTTTGTCGATTAAACTAAAGTATCAGTGACAAATGAATTCTAATTAACACGTTAAAAAATATATATCACGTATGGCATGTTCATGTTTGTCATTATGTAATATATTTTCATCGTAGACAATTGATCGTACAAATTAAACTGATCTATTCCGTCAATATTTGATTGAATAATTTCTATACATAGACTTTTCTCTATTTGAATAAATATGAATTCGATTTTGATTCGAAAGCAAAATGTGCATCTGTTATAACTTCAATATTACAAAGAGCGTACAACGAGCCAGCAGATTATTTAGAACATTGTGCATAAAATGTGAACACTGATGCTAAAATCCTCTATTGAACGTTTGCAAATATCACAAGAAAAAGATTATCAGATTTTTTGAAAATATACAGATTAACCACGTTAATTATTTTACTGCATAACATGTAATATCTTGACTTGTCGAATGTTAACAACATATGAACTAAACTACCACTTTTTCAGAATTTACTTTGCTCTATTAATTTCTTTATGGCATGAAAATAGTGATATGAGGAATAAACGTTGCATTTGTTAGATTGAACGGATAATGAAAAGAAACGAATGGAGTCACCTAAGTGGAACAATGAGTGTTGTTGTTGTGTGAAATAATTCTTCTATTCTTCTAACAGTGCCATTGAATAATCAAAAACGTTGAGTTTTCTTTTTCTACTGACATTTCATCCAGCAGTCAATCGAAATACAAATCCATTGTCTACTTTTTCTGTTCGTTTGATAATTGATTTAAATCAAAGAGATGGAAAAGCTAAAGCTTTTGTTGTCTCAATAATATCTTTAGAGCACATGAGATGCTTTAGTGCTCTCAACGAGAACATTGACGTGGCGCGATTGTTAAGACTTTCGGAATTCATGATCGAACAACTCAGCTTCTTACAGTACGAATATTCACTGTCGCGACCAAATAGAGACGTGTAGACGATCCTTACCGCATAATTCAAAAATTAATTTTTCCCAGCAAAAACACTTTTATACTACCTTTGAGATCCATCGATCTCCACTCAAATATGTAAAGATCGCGATATCCCTAGTTTTCAGAAATATTTTTCTTGTCAGATTTGTTCACAACATAGTGGACTGTGTACATCCTGATCACGAACATCGTGTTGAGAAGACAAATTCACACACTTTAATTTTAATTTTTTATGTTTTGACTGTCATCGTGTTAAAAAGCCTACTGATAGATCAAGAGTACTCGAATATATGGAAAACAATTTTCTCTTTTCGATAATGCAAAAATGGAGAATGTGAGAATATTGATGGTGACAGACAAAAACATCAAAATTTCTTAACTATCATTCTCTCGCTTTCACATTGTCACGTAATACTCACACAAAGATCAAACCGAAGACTTTACACTGTTTACAGTTTTTTCACGCTACCTAGTAGCCGTTTTTAGAAAAGGACAAGAACACTACATCGATAGAGAAAAAAGCAATAAATTCATCAAAAATGATCGATTCGGATCAGTGATGCATTTACGATGAATACCACCGCACCCACCAGATATCGAGATTTCATAGTGTTTCTTCTGGTTTAAAATGAGTTCATCAGTCTATTCTAACAGTTCTCGCAAAAACTCTACTCACTGATGAACTTTGTGAAAATATGTATCCACCGGAAAATTTTCCGAACACTATCTCGCTACGTTTTTGATGAAAAAGATTGATTGTTCTTCACTAAAATTGTCCGCTCTCCTCCGAACGTTTAATTTAACGTATTTATCTGAAAAAATGTGATTTCCTCCAACTCTCTTTCGATTAACACAGCATATTTGGAAATATTTTAATTTAATCTAAAGAGACTTGGAATGAATCTAGCTATTGCGTGACTTTCTTCTTTTCTTCCTCATTAATTATCCGTCAGTCGAAAAGCCTGCGTTGTCGGACACTATTTTGGAGAAGCATTTATCTTAGATCCTCAGCTAACAAGATGAATGATTTTTAGAACGATATTATCGGATTTTAAGCGAAAAAACAGAATATCTGCAAATCGGAAAAATTATTAAAACATCGGCTATAGGTGCTTATATAAAATAACTAACAAAATAGAACGACTCTTTATAATGATCAAATAGGTAGAATAAAATATATGACTATGTATAGAAGAAACGAACATGAAATCATTTGTCTTTTTCTCTTCTAACGCGTATAATAATCAGGCATTTGTGACGGAAATTTAATTATCTGACAATACAAAACGATCTACGTTTGCGTTTTCGGACTGTTCCGATTATTTTCAATTGATACTAAACAACGTCTGGATGATGGTGACAATGTGATAGGCTGTACAGTTGGTGTTGGAGGAATATGTAAGTCTTGTAGACGAATTTGTACAATTTTTTCAACAATCATTTGACTAATATCGATGTCGTTCTAAAAGAGAAAGAATTCTTTCCATTCATGACTAGCTCTGGAAAGTACGAGATCACCTCAACCATCGATATCTAATCGTCAATAGTCTGCTCACGTTTGTCGATTTAATTATTTTTGGAAGTAAATGGTCGTTGTGAATGAGGTCTAATTCTGAATATAAACCGTTCACATCCGATTTAATACAACCACATGCAATTAAACTTGATAATATCGTCGAACATTCATATTCTACATAGAACATGTCAGTTATTGAGATGAGTGAACTTCTGACCGTTGACTGTCTGTCGACTCACCACATGTACATAAACATAGCAGAATCTCTACATGTTGTTTCACTTTCATTCGTTGCATTTCAGTAAATGATAACTTTTCTAGTATCAGATCGACATAGTCATGTGGAAGAATTGATACCAAATCCCAATCAAGTTTGTCACATATTGTTTGTTCAGCATCTTGCATAAATATATTCATACTCAATACTAAATCAGCTCTTAGTTCTCTGTTCTAAATGTGTACTCCGCTTTGTGGGAACCTTTACCAGTGAAGATTGCTGACAGTGTCAGTGTCGTGGATCGATATCTTTCCTATAGTTGACAAGCTTCTGACGTGGTCATCCATGTCGTCACTAGTCATCAACTGCAGTCGGACTCTACAGAATTCTTTACATCCAATTACATGAGCTCCTCACATACATTTACTGACTACTTATTTTTCCATGAAGACTACCCCACTATTCATCACAATCTAGTGAGTATGGCATCCATCAGGTGATCCGACATGGGTAACTTGCTCAAGGTTATTACAGAATTTGAACGTGTTGAGATTCCATCAGAATACCTTTGCTGTAGATGCGGAACAACACAGCCACTAAGCCATGCTCTCTGATTCAGTAAATTCACTTCAGAGACCATCGCAGGGCAACTTTTTTCGCCCTGCCCTGTCAGAAAATTACTCATAACATTTTTTTGACCCTGCCATGTCTGACTGGGTGGGACGCTCTGTAGTGCAAAAGAAAGTTGAACCTTAACCTAGAAGACTTTATCTTCAAGAAACTCATTACAAATACTGGATGTGTTTTTCGTGCGTAGCAGAATCTTTTTTTTTTATTAATTATCAATTTTACAAAAGTTGGCTGTCATTTTTGTTTTCAGATATACGAGAGATCTCAAAATTTTACCTAAAAAGAAGCTTGACAATCTCAAAAATCAATCTTCCGCAGGGCAACAAATTTTAAATCGCTTTGCCCGGCAGGACAGGGCATCCTTGTCCTGGGATGGTCTCTGATTCACTTACAAATATTTCATCATTGGTATAATCATTTATTACTAAACTAATTTTATGATTTTGTTTCGAACTGATTAGAGTACATCGGATTTTCTTTGCTATTTGATAACATGACAGAGCAATTAACTAAACAGATTTAATTACACTTGACTCATTTTGAGTTAAAGATGAACAGTAATGATCAAATAAGTTCATTGTTAATGGAAACGCATCGTATGATATTGAATGTTGTTCACAGATCTAAAAATGAAATATGCTAACTCTTAATACCGATAGTATTAGCAACAATCCTCGGTTAATTAAAAGAGATATGTTTATCGATGTCAGATTAACATTAACCGTTCGTCAAATATCTGTACTCTTTTAACGATTATTTTCGGTTCAATTTAATTAGCGAAAATTGTAGACTAAAAATTAGTTTTGAGTGTTAAACTTTGTTTGTCAAATATGAAAATCCCATTACATCAAAATCTCAAATTACGCTTGGGTCCGATAATCGGTGATCCAGATTAAATTGCCAGTTTTTGACAGGCTTTTTTCTCAAGTTAGACTCGATCCGAAGGTTTGGTTCTGATGCTAAAAGATAGAGAATTTTGTGTATATTTTATTGATATGTTCTTTTTTAAATGAGCATGTATCGTTCTTTTGTAACATTAAAAGTACTGGATGCCACAAAAATATCACTTACTCAAATACAAAATCGAAAACATATAAAAATGAATTTTACCCAGCTAGATTGAGTTCAAAAATTCCTTTCTTGTAGTAAGAGATGTAGAATTTTTCGGTGTATCTTGTGATGTGTTGCGTTTGATAAACTTAGTTACTTCTTTGAAAACTACAAAACATCAAAAAGACGTTCACGAGTCCTACATTTCTTTAGGACTTTCCTCACAACTTGCCCTCATTTCTTTTCTAACCGAATGACGAAGTTGAAATATTTTCATTGGCATAAAAGTGCGCCAAAAATAGATAATTAGGCATATTTTCTAGACGGTTTTCAACATAGTAAAACTCGGTCCAAAAATTAGATTTTGTGTCTCAAAAAATAAATACGTTTCTGTACTTTTTCATAGGGTGTTTGAATAGCGTATAGAAAATTATTTAACAAATAAAAATAACATTTTATTCCAGTCAAGTGCTGAGCAAATGATATTTTTGTGGCATCCAATACTTTTAATGCTACAAAAGAACGGTACATGCTCATTTAAAAAAGAACATATCAATAAAATATACACAAAATTCTTCTATCTTTTAGTATCAGAACCAAACTTTCTGATCAAATCTAACTTGAGAAAAAAGTCTATCAAAAACCGGCAATTTAATCTGCATCACCCATTAGTTCCACTTTCGATCATTGATTCATGATCAAACAGTAGATGACAAACATGTACCGTTTCTCAAGGAGTTTGAAACTGAAAAATGTCGAGATTCGATGTGCACAATGTCACTGATTACTGCCTATAGTTTGCCATTTAATGAAAGATGTAGACATAACCATTTTAATCTGTTAGAGTAAAGATTCTCTTTACGGTTTATGGAATTTGAGAAAGAAAGGTAAGTAAGAGGATTTTTGAATTCTCACATCCTTCACCTATTTTAACATTTTCTACCTCAAAAAAAACAATTTTTGAAAAAAATCAAAAGATACCTTTTCTGAATCAGCTTGATGCGCTCTATTCAACCATACATAATATAATGGGAAAATGTTTTGCTTTTCCAAAATTTCTTTGAATTGTCGGCACCTTGGACATTTTTCTCTTACTATAAATTCCATAACACTTATTTCTCATTTTTAGTTCAAAAACTGAAACACACTCCGTGTATCGAATTGACAATTATTTTTCGAGTATTTGATTTGTTGTAATTTGTTATGGACAATGATCTTTTGGTCGATCTCGATTTTGAAGAAAGTAATGGTACATAATATTTCTTCAAGTTTAATATATTATTAAGTATAGCATCATCGTCATTAATATTCGTGTTCATCACGAATGAATGAGTTTTGTGAATAAATAAATAGTAAGACTGCTTGTTCACGACGCATTAAAATAGATTACTTTACTTTTTCTTTTCTCTTCTTCTCTAGATTTTCTCACAACAAATTAAACTGTTTCAATCAGCTGATATGACAAAGCTTAAACAACAAGATACGAAGCCAGAATTGACGTTTCAATCAGAAGATGCAGATGACACATGAACGAAAGAAGATGAACGAAGAAGTGAATGTCCAAGAATGAAGAAATACAAGAAACGTAATATCAACAAACAAATTAGACCATTTTAATAATTGGATAGAAGAAGGGAACAGTGAAAAAAACGTGTGTCTGTTGCAGTGATGCAAGCGGTAGATGAGTGAATTAATTATGACGATAGGAAGAGTATGAATTAATAGGCACAAATATCTTTTGAATCTTGGAATAAATAATTTCTTACTATAAAGTTTACAGTCTGCTTAACTCTTTACTCCTCCCTCACCGTTGATTATACAAGATGAATTTGAAACCTGTATACTTTTGTTCAAGCTTGATGAACAAAGTTTCTTCTTAGCAATCGCTGACTTATGGCTGCAATATATTTTAGAAAAAATTTTGTTTTTTTACGTGACACATCGTCATAGCGATGTTCACTAGTGTTCACGTCTCTGGGAGTAAAGGATTAACATGTTTTACGAGTACCGATAATGATTATAACAGCATTTTGTTTACATCATATAGTGAAGAACCATATTCCAATCGGAATATATATTCCGATTGGGATATAAAATGTATCTAGATCGAGATATAGAACATGAGATAACCCCGTCATACATTGTTTTGAGAACTGCGGCCTTTTACCAGGAACGGGTGAAAATTGAAAAGAACTTTGAAATTTATTATGTGTTGCTGAATTCAAAATACATTTGTAGAAGTATTACCGTTTTGGTACCAAAAAGAGACTGCGTTTCCATTTTCATTCTTAGGATCTGTCATCTCTATTTAGGTCATTTTATTATTCATCTAGAACAGGCATTTTTTTCCTCCGTTTTTCTCAATCAATCGATTTTGTCTTCTAATGTCGACAGAGAGACATTTTTTCCATTGATATGCTAAATCATTTGGCATGTTCAACTATTGATATGTGTTAAAATGCCTTCATTTGTTTGTTTGTTACTTTTTTAGATCACTGAAAATGACAATGTTTGGATGTCGAGTTTGGAGTTGGACACATTCTACACGGCTTACACATGAATAATTAGACTACAATACAGTTTTTGTTTTATCTTATTGTTTGTATATGTTCTATAATTTCGTTGTACATTGATTTTGCTGAAAGAATGCTGAATAAAAAGACTATATTCATGACAACGGTCGATTTGAGCCATGTAACAGTTATACGTTTGTAAGCTGAATTTTGATCATGTCTGATACTCTGAATGCCGATGTCCTAATGACCTTTTACAGCACTATTTTAAAATAGTGGAGGTAAATATTGTAGCGCGGCCACTGACATCGTATAAAAATCATGCCCAGATATGATTCTTCTGACAAATATCAGACACGAAACAAAGTCTTGAAACTTTTCTACCACTATATCACAGTGACTCCCTGTTGTACAATCATTTGGTTTTATTGTCAAGAATTTTTTCCACTGTTAAAAAGAGAGGAGATGCGCTGCTCCTGTACATGAATCGATAATAAATGGAAAAACATAAAGATTGCGCGATTTAAATGTCATCTTTCTGAAAAGAGTCGACTTTTCGTACATATAAGTGTTTATTAGAAGTTTGATAACTAGTTCGCAAGAATCAAGTATATAATGTAGTAGTACGTTTAGTTTTTCGTCCATCTCAAGAAAACCGTCACCATTCTAATACACTTGAAATTGAACGTTTCTTTATTGATATTTCTGTCACACCATCTCACACACTAACCGGGATTGTTGTACTTCCGCATTGACTACTATCCATTTCAATGAACAGTGCACTCGATTGTAAGTTGAATAACTGCAGAATGAAAGCAGCTGGAGACTTGCGATTTCCAGCATTCGAAAGAGAGTCATATTTTTATATGGAACTGTCAAATCCGATTGATGGAAATTGACCAATCAGGAGAATTCTTGATGAATAACAATATTTCGAAGGCATTTACCATTGTATTTAGG
>CAJNOQ010005771.1:0-14694 GCA_905250885.1 Didymodactylos carnosus | reverse complement strand
CCCACCCCCCACCCCCACCCCGGCGCGCCGGGGCGCCGGGCCCGGCGCGCCCCCGCCTCTACCCGGGCGCGGGGTTATATCATTATTAGTCTTTCATAATTGTTTCTTAAACGGTAAGGTCCACCATAGTCCCGTTGTGTTAAGTCACGGAAACCGATGCGTAAAAAAGTGTTTCATAGAGTTCATCTTTTTATCCAACTCTTTATTGCTTCGTGTTGTCCAGTAATTGCACTAAACGGTGATACTCTTTCTGAAATAAGATCTTGGCGGTTGCGTTTGGGTAGAGACTGAAAGCTTATAGGTGTTACTTTCAGATATGAAAGGCATTTAAATTTAGCAAGACGTTGGGGCATTAAAAAAGGAATGATATTTGGACTTCTTCTCGGTACGACGTTTTCGTTATATTTTATTATTCATGGATTTGGTTTTCGATATGCTGTTGACTTGCTACATGAAGACAAAACAAAGACTGTGACAAATGTTATTATTGTGAGTATATTAAACATTTGTCACATTTTAACTAAAAGGACATAAGAGAAGTGCGACACTAGTGAAAGAGCCAGTACTGAGTTTTAAAAAATCGAGTTGGCCGCAGTAAAACGACTGTTGGAGGAACTGAAAGCTCTAGTGATTTCAACGGAAAAGAAAGTAGTATCTTTTATAGGCACGCATGTAGTTTTTGAGCTGCCATTTTCTCTCGAAAGCATTTTGAAGAAAAAGAGCATGTAGCGGACCGGACACTCTTTTGAACTACGCTATCGAACGTCTAGACAACGGATCTCATTGAACTTTATTATAGGCTATGCTGTCGATTTCAACCGGGATACACTATGTTTGCTTAATGGTTCATCAATTTCAAACTCTTTCAGAAGCTCGTGGTGCAGCCGCTCGAATCTGGGAGATTATTGATACGGTAAATCCAGGGTATCTAACGAACCGACTTCTAGTTTTGCTGTAGGCTATCGAAGCAAGTAGTTTCAGACTTTAATGCCATCACAGAAAATATCTAGCATGTCGAGACACGAGACATACCTATCAAGGTTCTGTGGAAAAAAGTTTTTGTTAGGGAGTTAAATTGGACAAGACAAAATTCAGGTAAACTTGTTATGACTCTATAAGGAGTTTTTCTCACAAAAGCTCGTCTAATGTATCTCAGCATGAGCATCATCCAAATTTGATTTCTGAAATTTTAAAATTTAAATGATTGGAAAATTCATATCTTTTCTGGAAGCCTAAGAATTTCCAGTAAGCATTTAATTTAATGTCCTCATCAAACTAGCAAGATTCTAGATCAAGTTTTCTACTAGCCCGCCTTCCCCTTTAAAGAGATGTTAGTCTATCATAAGTGTATTTGAAAGTCAAAGAAGAAGGGAGAGGTCCTGTTGATGGTAGACATAATCTTGTTTATTTATGTTAGGCGAAAACACACATTCTCAAACTTATGCTAAGGCAAAATATATAGATCCTAAAGAATCATCTACTAAAGAAAGCACGCTGTTATTTCTTTTCTAATATCTAAAGAAACGATGTAGCTGATCGCAAGTATTGAATTGCGCACAAAAATGAATAGTTTTACTGTTCAACGGAGAGACTACTTTCACTTTTGCTCTGTTGTTTCCAAGTGAGACCTATTTTTTGGTTTTCGTTTAGCCGTGTAGCGGATTGATGACAACAACTTCTGGAAAGAAAAACGTTAACCTAAACGGGATATTGAATTCAATAACGTTCATTTTTCTTATTGGCGCTCGACATTTATTATACTATGCACCATCATTTAATTGTATGATCAAGCTCAAATGGGATTCTTGGTCGTCTAATATGTGGACATCATTGTCCAACAAGGTTAGATGTAAAAACCTTAGACGGTATAAATCTTAATGTAAAACGAGGGGAAACTATAGCACTGGTTGGCAATAGCGGATGTGGTTAGTCCGTATAGTTAATTTTATATTCACATAGATCAAAAAGTATTTTTTCAACTACAAATATTTAGGTAAAAGTACATGCGTACAACTGTTATTGCGATTTTACGATCCCTCCTTTGGCTGTATTTTGATCGACGGATATCCTGTTAATGATTATGATTTAACATGGCTAAGACAAAATATCGGTGTTGTCAGTCAAGAACCGGTGGGTAAAGGGTTAAGAATACCTGGTTATTCCCTCACAAATAAATTTTGTGACCTACTTTCATTTTTGTAATTCGTCTCTAAAGGTTCTTTTTGGTGTCACAATCTTTGAAAACATTACTTACGGCAAAGCTGGTAATGTTTCAATAAAGGAAGTAGAAGATGCAGCAAAAAAAGCGAATGCGCACGATTTCATAATGAAATTACCTGAGGTAAGGAAGATAAACTGGAGTTTGTTTTTACACCAACTTTTTTCTTCATCTGTAGCAATATGAAACATTTGTTGGAGAACGGGGAATACATTTGTCGGGTGGCGAAAAGCAGCGTATAGTACTTAAGATAGCTCAGAAAGGGCGTCCGACAGTTAGATCACATACCTTCTGTTCGATTAGCATTTATCTTACAGCAAAGCGATTTACTAAAACAGCAAGCAATAAAACAATTATTGAGAATATTGTATTTCCAGTTAATCAACATTGATTTAAGCCTTTTCCAAACAGTGGAAAAAACACGCAATCTTTCATCCAGTTCAAAAGTGGTGACCATAACAAAAGACCTATGAGTCGAGCTCTGCACCTCTTATTGTTTACGAGTTTGCGGAAGAACACAGACAGACAAGACTAATTTTTTGCCAAGAATCGGAAACTACTGAGACTTTTCGGTAAGTCAAACTCAGTTTGTTTTCAAGTCTAAAAACAACGCCTTGAAGAACCTCCGTCAAATCTAAAATTACTTTTGTTAAAGTCCCAAGCACGGACAAAGCATCGAGCATCGGCCAACGCATCTACATTCATCAATTTACTGGTCGATGCATATAGGTGCTAAAAAAGAAAGCCATCGAGCCATCGCACGCTGCACCTAGACAAATATGGAGATATCTAGATGCATATAAATACAAATAAATGTCTTTCTCGGTGCAACGACATACCATTGTGCATGTATCTAAATGTTCAATGCTATGGACAATGCATTTAATGTTAATGAAGCCATCCATGCATGTAGATGATTGTGTGTCTCTGACGATACATATAGATATTATTATCCATGCATTGAGATGTCAATGTTTTAATCAATACATTTATTTCAGCATATTGGATGCTGCAGTTAAATAAGTCAATGTCTCTTTGCATGCATCTAGATGTCTTTGTTTTAATTAAATCATTTATTGAATCTAAAGCGGAAATGTCAAAACCTTAGTGATCTGTTAAAAATTGTACTGTAGAAGCTCTCAAAGTTAACTTCGAGTTAACTCTGAAAAATTTCGAGTGTATACATTTGTTCAAAAACTATAAAAGAAACAACATGAAGAAAAAATGTTACGGAACGATGTTGCAGTAGCAGAGTGACTTGGCCAAGCCGTTCTTGCATCCCAGTGGCTGCTAACACTTTCTACCTGAACGTCCTTGAAGGATAACTCCTTGGCGCGTGCTCTGATTGGAAATCCGGAAATTCTACTCCTAGATGAAGCAACGTCAGCGTTAGACACGAAGTCAGAAAAAATTGTGCAAAAGGCCTTAAATAATGCATGCAAAGGTATTGGTTAAGAAAGTTTTCCAAGGAAGACGCGCTTATATTCATTTGAAGTGTTCTTTGGAAAATATACTTGATCTAGCTGCGTTTCCTCTGTTTTTGATCGATTTGTTTTTTCTCATTTCAACGGTCGCACAACGATTGTTATTGCGCATCGTTTATCTACAATTAGAAATGCACACAACATTTATATCATTCAGAATGGTGTGGTTGTAGAGATGGGGAGTCACGAAACATTAATGAACAATGGACAATATTACTATGAAACAGTGCGGTTACAAGAATCGACAGATATTTTACAAGAAGTAGAAGAAAAAGAAGAAAACGGAATATATGACAGCACACAAGGTTACTTTTGCTTTTAATGGTATATTTATCATTATAAAATATGAGTTTCAGGGAAAAGACTTTCAAGTGTGGCATCTGACGCGCAAGATCAAAATAGTAATGACAAAGAAGATAACGTAAGAGAAAAACATATTTTAAATGTTTTCTAAGAAATTTCCAAATTTAAAGTATCATGCGAATCAAGTTCTTCAGTAGGCATCTATGGCTGCCAACGTCACAGCACTTTAAAAAACCATAAGAAAACACCCGTAACAACGAATTCAGAGCTTAATAACGGTTCCAAAGTTTGTTTAGCGTTGAAAAACTCGCCATCTTCTTGTCTTGCTTTTTATCTAAATAGTCGTTGTATCATTATCTGAGCTTTAAAGATGTGTTGCCAAAATAGGAAACACATAAACATCTTGGATTCTGGTATTAATTTATAGAAAAGATCAGCACGTTCAGCATTCCTGCTAATGTTAGAATTAAACAGCCAAGAATGGCTCTATATTTTATTCGGATCTATGTGGATCGTTCATGAAGGATGTCTATGATTTAAAATGTATACCAAAACTGCAAACTATCAGAAAAATTTTGACGTTTTTTGAACGTTTCTAGAGGATAAAATTCTGCTAAAAAACTAGTCTTAAAATCTAACAATATGGCTTGCTATGCTTAATAAACCAACGGTGACGATCGCTAGTTTTTATTGCGGAACGGACTAAACGACTTCTACATTATCAACAGTTCTCCTTTTACTTATTCAATATAAACCACAAACAAAAAATGTTTAACATCCAAGCGAATTCGCTCTTAGAGTAATACTATATATAATACTATGAATTTACTAATATACATTGAACAACATTCTTCTTTACAATAAGGTATATGCCGGGAAAATGGGCTTAACCGCGCGTGAAAAATTTTAGAAAATCTGAAGGCGATTCAAAAATTGACCTAATTAACAAAAAACAAAAAATGAAATCCACTATCAAGTTTAATAAAAATGATTTAAAGAAAACGTGCGAGAAATACAAAGAGACCTGCGTGAAATATAAACATATCAGTTATGAGATTCATCAAAGTTCGGCAACTTAACAGGACGGAATCTTGGTGAATCATGTCGAAATTACCTTGTGTGTAGCTTATGAGTACGTCCTAAGTGTACTTCAACTTGGCATGCCTTTGCAATGGTGCAGCAAAACCCGTATTTGCGTTAATAATAACTAAAATAATTCCGGTTGGTGTGAATTTTTCCGATTATTATCAACTAGGGTCCTTATTCAAGGTTTTCTATTTTACAGATATATCAAAAATGTGATTATGAAGAACAAAAACGCAGCATGACCTTTTACATGCTAATACTCATCGGGATTGGCGTGGTCTTACTTATGACGAAATTTTTTCAAGTTGAGTATGAAAAACTACAATGATTTTTTCCTAATTAAATTCACTGGGTGCCACTAACACGAGTTCGGTCCATTGCTAGGTTTGAGATCTAGACGAAACGAAAAGTGGACGTTTCATTTTTGTAGTTAAGGGTGCTTACAGCGAAAACCTGTTTTTTTCAAAAAACTGCAGTTTCGAGATGAGCGCGTCATCGAGTAGCTGATGGCGTGTGCTTTCAGGATGAGCAGAGATGTTTTCGAAAATAAAGGTTATTGAAAGAGTTTCTTACACGTTTCTTAGAGGCCCTTTTCTGGGAAAATGCTGCTTTTTCCAAGAAACGATTTCATAAACGATTCATAATAGACTTTTGATGACGGCGGGTCTCATGAATAGGTGTGAGCATACGCTACATATATAAAAAAACATGTGCGATATTGCGTTTTGCTGAACGCCAATTAGATTACAAGAATTTAATTTTTTTTTCTCACTGAATATGTCAGCATGTAAAATGCATGTGCAGCATATGCGGGTTCAACTCTGATCCAACGATTTTTCACATTCAAACCTTAACCTAGGGAAAACTTGGCTTTGAAACATTTTGGCGTTCGCACTGATGCATGCTACGGCATATGTGACACTCGCTTAAAGCTTGAGAATAATGTATGATAAGTCTATATTTGGATTGGTTTTCAGCGGTTAAACTGAGTTTTATCTTGTTAAATCAGTTTTTATAGTCTGCCGGTTTCGTTCGATGTTATCCCGACCATCCCATATCGTACAGTTGTAATTGTTTTGGATTTATCGAGGAATCAATTCTCTACGTCCTGACTGGGCATGCAACGGTTACGGTTATTAACCTTTAACTGTAAATAACCGCTTTATAGCAGCTTAGTGTGCATTTGGAGGGTTCGGTTAATCGGACGGTTAGAGCGCCTGGTTAATCGGGTATTCAAAAATAGCTTAAAAAATAAGCAAAAAAGCATATGTGCCGAACGAGAATCGAACTCGCCGACTATAAAACACTATCAGAATTGAGATTTGAAGTACGCGACGTTTTAACCAACTAAGCTACTAGGCACACATGCAGTAGTTCATAAGTGATGAAATCATTGAGAAGATATTTCAGAGATTGGTGTTTTCTGTTTGAAAAAGCATTTTTGAGAGTTGTGTCTGGAACATAAAATGCGGCAAATTTAATTTTCTAAATTCTATGTGTTGGGAACAGATTTTAAGAAATCGTTCTTCATGGTGAAAAGCAGTAGATACCATTTTTCACCGTGAAGATCGATTTGTACAAAGTTGAGCCTGGCAGATAAAATTTAGCAAATTAAATTTGCTACATTTTGTCTCGAGATTCAACTTTGGAAAATGGTTCCTTCATCGTGAAAAATAATATAGCCAAAAGGACGGCATTTGCGAGTTCAGTCGGCGAGTATAGTCAGCGAGTTCGATTCTCGTTCGGCACATATTCTTTTCTGCTTATTTTTAAGCTAGCTTTGAATACCCGGCTAACCAGGCGCTCTAACCGTCCGATTAACCGAACCCTCCAAATACACACTAAGCTGCTATAAAGCGGTTATTTCCGGTTAACCGTTCGACCGGTTATTATGGTTATGGTTATGCCTAGTCCTGATGTTTGTTTATTATGTCGACAGACATTATGTGTTTTTGCTGGGATTTTTTATTTTTTATTTTCTCCTTTCTGTCGTCTCCATTTTTTTGGCAAAATGTGCACCTCGTGATCTAGAGAACTACACTATGTAAAAAGCTTCTGACCATGGGAGGATAATCTCCCTACATTGGAGTTTGATCGATGCACCTTCTTTTTACAAACATAAGTTCAGATTCGGCGCCATAAGCTATACAAGTAGAAGTAAAATGGTTTTTGGACTTAGAAACTTTTCGTGTATTTATAAGAGTTGATTGTCCGGCGCCATTTGTTCTTGACACGAAATGTCAAATAAATATATCTGTATTGATTTGATTTACTCAATATATAAATATATATATAAGTATATATATATTGAGTAGATCAAAGCAAAAATGCAGTGCTTACAGACTACTGGTGGGATCTGCTTGGAGCGGTAGGTTCCGTCAGAGATAGAGTTTGTCAACATCGCAGCTTGTGCGCAGCGCAATTGCATTCTAGTTTTTCGGTTCGTTATTGAAATAAGGGTCTTTGAAATACGCCAAGTCATTAGACATCAAAAACGCAAAATATCAAAAATCAAGCCTCTTCAGGGGTTTAATTCATAACAACAACATTTCTAACTCTCCAGTGGCTTGAGTTTTTTCTCTAACATTGAAGATCGTGCGTAAATTAAAACTGATGTTTTATTTTAGCATTTAATGTTTGCTTTCTCCGGCGAAGCCTTAACGAAACGTTTGCGTGTCAAAACATTTTCTGTTATTCTCAATCAAGAGATTGCTTGGTTTGATAGACAGGAAAATAACACAGGAAACCTATGCAAACTTCTAGAAACAGACGCAGCGGCCATACAAAGTGTGAGTAAGCTACGCTTTTTTGTTTTATAACTTAATAAATTAAATTTGGAAATTTTCTACACGCTTCAATGCTAGCTGCAGCGGGTAAGAAATTTTGCTACTATAAAACAGTGTACAACTAGGTGCAGCTAGGGATTTATTGCGCGTTACAACTAGGCAAACTGTTTTCCATAATCTATTCAATACCCGCTGCCCAACTAGCTGCAGCACCCAATGAATCGTTGGCTACTTTTGGTTAAAACTAGCTGCAACGGCTGCTAAATCGGACACTGCAACTAGTCCAACTGTTTTCCATAATCGAGTCAATACCCACTGCTAGCTAGCTGCAGCGTACAGCTGGTAGTACTGCGGATAGTAGCCTCTACATTTTATCACCCCATGCAACGCCCGATGTAGCGACCGATTGTACGTACTGCTAGAGTTAGTCATTTCACTAGCTAGCTGTAGATAAAACGATGACATATGAATTTGCAGAATAGTCCGGTCAGATCGGCATGTTTTTAC
The DNA here is from genome assembly GCA_905250885.1 of Didymodactylos carnosus. Classification (NCBI taxonomy): domain Eukaryota; kingdom Metazoa; phylum Rotifera; class Eurotatoria; order Philodinida; family Philodinidae; genus Didymodactylos; species Didymodactylos carnosus. The sequence continues at coordinate 6,310 of CAJNOQ010005771.1, read as the reverse complement.
AGAGACGAACAGCCGATCCATTGGTACTACGCGGTAAAATTCAAAGAATAATAGACGAAATTTTATTTTATCTAAAATGAACAGTAAAAGAAAACGACTATAAAACCTTCTAATGCGACACATTCCGATATTAACGGTTTTGAAGCATGATCTTACAGGAAAAACTCTTTCTGATCCTGAACAGTGAACGCTTCTTCAGTCTTTGCTGCAGAAAACCTTACGAATTTGAATAGAACGTGAGGAGAAAAGGCCACATTCTTTCAAAAAGAAATGCATGTCATAATTGAGAATGCCCTTGTCGCCGAAATATTTCGCATCGAGGCGAAGTTCCCGTTTCGAGCTTCAAGCAGCCACTACTCGAGGTCGCACCACTGTTCCATTGGACTTGTGCGAATGTCGACACAGCCCTACTTGTCACCGAATGCAGGACTTGCCCTTGTCGCCGAAGCTGTCTGATCGTCGAGGCCGCCTTGTCGCCGAATCTGCATAATCGTCGAGGCTGCCCTTTCTCACCGCGTCAGCCAGATCGTCGAGGCGAAATGCCCATTCGAGCCTCGAGTTGTCATCCCTCGAGGTCGCTTTGATTTGACCTATTGTCGACGGCGTGGTTGATCGAGACAGAGTCATTCATTTGAAGCTAGTCTTGGCCACCCGTCTGGTCGAACGCGTGAACTGGGAATGCCCTTGTCGCCGAAATGTTTCTCGTCGAGGCAAATTTCGAGCCTCAAGCTGCCACTACTCGAGGTCGCACCACTGTTCCGCTGGACTTGTCAAAATGTCGACACAGTCCTAATCGCCACCGAACGCAGGACTTGCCCTTGTCGCCGGAACTTCTTGATCGTTGAGGGGGAGTGCTCGTTCGAGCCTCGAATTGCCACCCTCTAAGTTGCTTTGAATTGTCATATTTTTACATTTTTTTATAGCTAGTTGCAGCGGGTTATGAAGCTAGCGTAACTAGCTGCAGCGGGTGCTATTAGCTTTTTTTTCATGCTTGGGATAAGACTAGATTAATATTTTACTCAAGGGCAGAATGTCACAAAAAAGAACAGAATCTTGTGGCATCTGTGGATACCCTGTGATAACCTAAAACTAAATTTAAAAATAAATAAGTAAACAAAAGAACATTAGTAAAAGCCTGTGTAACCAACCTCTCAGCATATTTTTAAATGTGGCTAAAGAAGTTTGACAGGCTAAAACAGAAGGTAGTTCATTTCAATCTTTTGATGCGGAAGAAAAGAGCTAGATGCAGATTTTAACATTAAACGAGGAATCAACACGCGACTATCATGGCGTAATCGAGAACTTTGACGCGTTGATAACTGTGAAATCAGATCAAAAGAGGAGAGAGGACTTTTGTGATTGAAAATTTTATAGAAATAGAGAAGGCGATAATATAGATATTTGTTTGAAAGTGGTTGAATTTAAAATTGTTTGAATAGATAGGAAAAACTACTAAAATCTTATGAAATGATCCTACTAGTAAAGCGCTGAATTTTATCTAAAATTTCAAGATGAGAAGTAAAAAGTAAAAGTGGAATCGTAGGTAACACAACCGTAATCAAGCACGGTTCTTACACAGGTTTTATACAGATGACAACGAAGAAGTAGGCGAGTCACGAAAGTCTCTTGAGATAGAGCCTAACAGTTGACGAGATTTCATTAACACATATTCACTGTGAGTCTTCCACGTTAAATTATATGAAACAATCATGCCAAGAAGCTTAAGAGACGAAATTCTTTCTATATCAACGTTGTTTATTGAAAGAGTGAGTGAAGGAAGCATTTTGGTAGAGTGTGAAAATAAAATCTAAAGACATTTGTTTATATTTAATTTGGCATCATTCTTATCACACCAGAGAACAAACTCATTAATACATTTTTGAGCCTCGAATATGTTTGTAACACAGAAGATATCATCAGCGAAAAGACAAGAAAGAAGAGAAGATTTGAGAGATGGTACAAGATCATTCATAAATATGAGAAATAAAATCGGGCCAAAAATACTGCCCTGAGGAACTCCAGACGACACTCGAACAAAAGAAGAAAAAAATAGAGCACACAGAAACTTTTTGTGTACGATTTGAAACATAAAAAGCGAACCATTTCACAAGACTTCCGATTATTCCTGCTTTAGCCAGTTTTTGTAGTAGAATATGATGTGGTACAGTGTACTTGGACGAAATCCAAACTGAGTTGGGTTATCAAGTTTATCAATGTTTTCATCAATTATCTCTTTATGCTAAAAGAAGTATAATAATAGTTCATCATGGGTTTTTGAGTATGCTGAATCCAATGAGCGTATGCAGAGACATGTGCGACATGTATTTTTGCATATGCAGTGATATTTCAATAACAAAATCGTATTTTCATATGGAAACACGACTCCAGTGTAGGCTTTCGACCATGAGAAATTCAGTAAACATATTCTGGACTGTATGGGACATCTATTGTCGCATGAGACATCTATATTCTCAAGTTTCCATGCTAGAAACTCCACAAAAATATCACTTTTTATTGAAATAGCACTGCATATGCAAAAATACATGTCGCACATGTCTCTGCATACGCTCATTGGATTCAATGTAGTCTGAAACTTAAACAAATTTCACTAGGTTGTACGGATGATGCTCAGTATTCACTACTTATTGTATTTCACAAGTGTTTAGGTTGTCGGTACACGTATGGGAACAATTGCTGAAACATTTGCCAATTTGGGAACAGGAATAATTATTGGATTTATTTATAGTTGGCAACTGACAATTATTATGATAATTTTCACCGGAGTAATGTTTTTATTAGGTTTCCTGGAAATCAGTATCATAAGCAACTTCAACAAGAAAAATAAACAAATATCAGAAAAACTTGCAACGGTATATCGTGAGAACAACGCCGTTCACAAATGAACGTTAAAAATTGCCTCTAGATCTAAACCATTAGAAAATTTGGTATTTGCTCCGTGCTGAACCAAATTGGATAAAAATTGGGCGCCAAATGTAAACTTTGTCGGTGAATCCGATAGCGGGTTCCGTATAATTACATCTTCACTTCTTTTTTGGCGTCGACATAATCAGCGTGGTTTTTGCCTAAATTTTATTTTTCTCACTGGTTGAAAAAAAGGCGCCAATGAGAAAAATAACATTTAGGCAAAAACCACGTTGATTATGTAGACGCCAAAAAAGAAGTGAAGATGTAATTATACGGAACCCGCTATCGGATTTACCGACAAATTTTGCATTTGGCGCCCAATTTTTATCCAATTTGATTCAGCGCGGAGCAAGCACCAAATTTTCTAATGTTTGGGAAAAGAGAAAAATAAACAAATATGAATGATTGCACTACAAATGCTACAGGGTCTTTTTTGAAACACACAAGTTGTAAGCCTCTGCGATACAGTTTTGTCGTTCAGCAGAAATATCAGAAAACCTAAGCCAATCCTGTACGATACCATATGATCTTCCCATCGGATTGTGTAAAGAATATATTCTTGTAGAGTGAGTGATGTTTGTGTTTTGTCTCTTTCAATACTTTGTCTTTCGTCGTAGTCTGTTCGAATAACTTGTTAATTTTAGCTTACAGTCGAAACAATACAAAATATTCGCACCGTTGTACAGTTAACAAAAGAAGAATATTTTTGTGATAAATTTTGTGCTCTAACAAACACATTACTTCAGTGAGTTTGCCATCAAGCGGATGTATGTGTTGGGAATATTAAAAAGTATTGTTCGTATCCTCAAAACAAAGAAAAACCATTCATTGAATTTAGAAATCACTAGAAGATGTACCCTTTGGGCACCGTCAAAAATTACGAATTGCTTTTTCGACTAATTTGTTGACTGCCTGACGGTACTGCTTAAAAGGAACACTTTGTGGGAGAAACACAAGAAACTAACGGTTTTTTTCAATCTGAATTCTCTTGACGGTCACTTGAACAGCTCTTCTCCTGCAGATACATTATTTTACATAGTTGGGTACTAAAACTGTCTTATTAAAGTGTTTTTATTTCTGATTTTTGTTTGGGATAGACGGAAAATCGATGACTCGATGACTGGTACTAATGAGTTTGACTCTATTTAGATCATTGATTAAACGGGTACACATTGCAGGTATTTTTCAGGGAATAAAATCAAGCATGGGCTGTTTTATCTTGCCGATTATGCTTATTTCATCCTTGTATTTGATTGAGCATAACAAAATTAAGACAGAAGATATTATAGTGTAAGACTTACAATTTCATCACTGCTTCTCTACCTTAACCGCTTTTTTTCTATTCTAGAGTTGTTGCCTTCCTTATGTTTTCAAATCAAATTATTGAAATTACATTAACTATGTGAGTTATTTACAGATCGACGTCTCTAAACAGAACTATCAAACTATTCTTCATTTTGTTTGCATTCTGTATTCACAGGGCTCCTGAATTCGGTAGATCATTTTCTGTTGTTCACAGCTTTATAGATTTATTTGATAGAAAACCATCGATTAACAATAGTTCAACAAATGGAAAAACATTGGTAAGTCTTGACACACGCAGTACTTTCTAAATTATACCGTTTTTCACATGTTTCTTTGAGGAAAATTTTACGGGAGCAATCAAGTTGGATCGAGTCGCCTTTGCTTATCCCACAAGGCCAGAAGCGCTAATACTCGATAATTTTGTGTTAGATATTAGGCAAGGTGAGTCAAAAAGAATTATTAGAACCAACCTTGTGCATGCTATATTACTCACTTTTACTCCCGGCTAGAAAATTCTACAATGTTTAAAATGGCAATGGAGGTACTGCACGCTTTTCTTCCTCTACTCTAGGTCACAGTCGTCTATGCATCTTAAATCTTATACTTTTTTCCTTCTTCAGGCAGCAGTATTGCATTAGTAGGTATGTTGAACAACAAAGTGTTGCTGTGTGACAACAGGATGTTTTCATGGAGTCCCTACCACGATATACATAACTTTGTCCACATAAGCTGAAACCCTTTTTAAATGAAAGATCCATGAGCACAGTGGACAATTTTGACTAGGCACGCGGACATATGCTTTAGAAATGATACATAAGTGTATAAACATGTTTTCTATAGGTATTTGAATATGCTCTTTCCAATGATGAGATTTTCGAAATCCAAAATAATTTTTTCTGGGTTTTCTAGAGATCCGGCCTTCAGAAAACCCAGCAAAAATTATTCTTGGATTCCGAAAATCTCATCATTGGAAAGAGCATATTCAAAAGCCTATAGAAAACATGTTTATACACTTACGTACCACTTCCACAGTATATGTATACGTGCATAGTGAAAATTTGCTGCGATAGTGCTCCTATACTACGATTCAGTGTGATCGAAAACTTTTCTGTACAAAAACAGTTTGAATTATATATCATTCGATGTAGTTTTTCACGCTGATTCCGAATATGTGGTTCGTTTTGAGAAAAAGTGTCTTGGAAGAGAGAGAAACGCGAAAAGCCTCTTGAAAACCAAGTGGAAACCGTACTGTTCCTCCTGGAAACATTTCCGCTATTTTCCGCTAACACCATAGGTGTGCTGTGTATTTATGAGCATTACCTCAAAGTTTCATCAGAATCGGACACCCGCTAAAGCTCGCGCGCGCACTTTACTGCGAACGTCCTACGGAAAATCGTTCCGCTCAGAAAGAAGTAAAAAATTTTCTGCAATAGTCAGGCTTTCAGACAAATGTTTTTTTACCAATGGATAGCTTAAGAGCTCAGCTTTCAGACTATGTGTGTTTCATTTCTAGAAAACTTATCCTTTTTTCAAATAAAGACATTTTTTGCTGACGTAGTCTTGAAAATATCAAATTTTGTGACTTACCTTTCTCCATGATCTTGAACTTCGGAACCAAAATTTTTTCACTATTAAATTGGCCATTAGCTAATGCATATTGAGCACTATTTAAATCTCGAAAAATATCACTTTCGTTTTTTCCCTTAATGTCCACTAGGTTACCCATTGTGATGATGATGAGTAGGCTTAACATAAATCGAGCTAAAAAAGTTTGGCAATATCGCCATCATAGAACGCCAAATCGCGACATTTGCGTTCTTTTGTGTTTTGAGGATCCAGTAACACTGACCTTCTGCCTATATAAACCAGTAGCGAACCTTGAGATTTTTATGAAATATATAGTAAAAAGTTACGGCTTTCTTGTGGTACCCTCGAAAAATTTCAAAATTGAAGATTTTGAGGAGTATTTCAAAACAACCAATTTGGGCCTTTTTTGTGATAGATAGATCTTCAGCAAAGCAAAATGGAAAATCACTTTCAAATAGTGCATTCGACTCGTCTTTCCATTATCTATCGAAAA
>CAJNOQ010005770.1:0-14695 GCA_905250885.1 Didymodactylos carnosus | reverse complement strand
CTCTCTGGCACAGACACAATGCGTACAAAAAATAATACGTTTGCAACAATCAATACAAAATTACAATGTATTACATCAATGAAAGAATATCTAAATAAATCAATGGAAGAATTACGCTACGAAGACTATCAAGTTAACAGAAAATTTCCACAACCACCATCATTATTTGGGTCAACAAATATATTGTCGACGAGTGGAACAACGACAAGTGCATTTAATCCGTCGCCATTTGGCACAAGTAAGCTGGAAAGAACCAAAAATGTGATCTATTGAAATGTCTTTCTCATTTGTCCTAGCTGCTTTTGGTGCAAATCCATCAACTTCGACGCCATCAACTATGTTTGGTTCACTAACTAATGGTAAGACTAGAACTAATATTTTGATAAGAGAAGAAAATCGTGATAATGAAAAGGAACATTCTATATTTTTAATCTTTTTAGCACCCACAACAACCGCACCATTCTCATTTGGTGCAAACACAGCCTCGACAAACATTTTTGGTCAACCTTCTGCTATAACAACGACCAATACACAGTTTAGAATGCCTACTTCTTCAGCATTCGGTGCTCCATCATCATCAAGCTCATCGATTTTTGGCGGTGGTACTACGACTAATATATTTGGCAATACTGCAAATACATCAATAGCGTCGCCTTTCAATCTAAAACCAGCATTAACGAGTCAACCATCGTTCGGTTTTGGCCCAACAACCAGTAGTGCACCATCATTTTCATTTCCAACAAATACTAGTACCTCTATTTTTTCGCAACCAAATACATCATTTGGCCCAACAACCAATATATTTGGAGCGGCATCAAGTGCACCGTCTGCGTTTGGTACAACTACTTCACCATTTGGCCTGACTACTTCAACATCGAATGCTTTTGGTACAACGACTAGCACGACTCCTGCTTTTCCTGCTTTTAATTCAGGATTCACGGCATCTGGGACAAATTCAATTTTCGGTTCGTCAACAACAACTCAACCTAACACTTTTGGCCCAACAACGAGTCAGCCTAGTACAAATCTTAGCTCATTATTTCCAAATAATACTTCGAATACGAATACCTTTAATACAAATATATTTGGACAACCTCAACAATCATCATTGTTTAATCCTGTTCCACAACAGCCATCTATATTCAATCAACCAGTTCAAAGTGCTACCGCAGTTCCACCATTCAGTTTTGCACAAACGTCCCAAACTAATCCACAACAACCACAAATGATGATGAATAATTCTAATAACATTCAATTATCAACACAGCAAAATCAACAAGCAATAGAGAGTCAACGACGTTTTTTACTTGCCAGTTTGCTTGATCCATATGCTAGTCGTGGAATAAAAGATTACAAAGTATATCTTTTTGACTCTTTTATTTATATGTCAAAATTGCAAAAACTATTTTGTTTTAGCCAAGTGATCAAATAAAGCCGCCACTTGATTTAATTGTTGTTACATCGTCTGGTACAATGTCGTCAAATATAGTCACCACTTCAACAGCTACAACGACAACACCTTCTTCGTTAGTTATTAATCAGACTCATCGTAAAACAGCATCTCATCCGCTTGTTGATATACGTTTTAAATTAACACCCGTTTCTTCATCACCATCGAATAATCACAATGACCTTAAATCACCGAATAGTGGTCTAATCAATAGTCCATTATCAAACGATTTTTCAGAAGAAGAAGAAATGATTTTGATCGGACGTACAAAATTATCAAAATTACGTTTGTCAAACGGTGATTTTGTTGATTCTAATGATTTACGTTCACCAAATAATGAGGCACCACCGTCTTCTAGTTCTCTCTATCCTCTTCGACGTTTGGCTGAATTAGAGACACTATCAAATAATAACAGTGACAAAAATACAATGTTTGATCGCTTACCTGTTGCTCCAAAAATAACAGCGACTCTTGTTTCCTCATCATCTACAACTGTTGATACAGCGTCTGCTTACGGCATAAGTAAACCAAACACAACAGATTTTATGCTAAAACCAACAATGGCAAATACTGCAGGTATTATTTGTGTTCTTTACTTTTAATCTCTATTAATTCATTATTCGTTTCACTTTAGATAATTCGACAAAAATGTTACCAATTGCACATTCTACACCACTTCTTCATAAAATACCCTCACCTCCCGGCCGAACAACACAAATTCAACATCAAATCGAACCACCACGCTATGAACATGAAGATGATGATCGAGTTGTGAAACCATCACAACGTTTAGAACTACCGAAATCTCAACCAACTATATCTTCAAAACAAACAAACGCTACAAATCTCTACAAAAATTCATCAACAGCTCGAAGTGAAGAATCTCGTGCATATCGTTTACCAAAATTAAGTCGTAGTGATTATTATATGAAACCAACACCGACTGATTTAAAAAAACATTTTAATGATCAAGGACAATGTTTCATTAAAGAACTTACAGTTGGAAGAGATAATTATGGATCTGTAACATTTTATGGAAATATTAATGTTGCTGGTCTAGATCTTGATCGATTAAGTGAGTTTATTTGTTTCAGAAAAAAAGAACAAACAATGTTTATTTACAAAATTTTGTTTTTCTTTTAGTTGAAATTGGACGACATGAAGTAACTGTCTATCCAGATGATAGTGATAAACCACCAGTTGGAGAAGAATTAAATGTTTTAGCTCGAATTACATTATTAGGCGTTTATCCAACTGATCGATCGACTAGAGACCAAATAATTGATCCTGAGAGAATCAATGCCATGAATTATAAAGATTATCTTAAAGATATTACAAAAAAATTTGATGGCGAATTCGTTGATTATAGTGCTGATGATGGAGCATGGACATTTACGGTAATAAGAATTTTATTTAGATAAACAATAGTATAGAATACATTGTTGTGTTTCATTTAGGTCAATCATTTTACAAGATATGGTCTAGATGGAAGTGAAGATGAATTTCTTTTACAAAAATTAGATAAACAACTCGCTGCAAAACAACAGCCACAAACAACAGTCATAAATCAGTTTCCAATACAACAAGAACAAGGTCAAAAAAATTCATCTTCCACAGCTGATTTTCTAGATCAAACAATTGCTGTCAATGACTCTTATACACTATCACCAAAACCTCGAATATTTTCTAATGGTAAGAATTTTTTTTTTATTTAAAAAAAACACTTTTATAAAGTAGTCTGAAAGTGTTGTTTCTCTCCTTCTGTAGAACAATCGTTAATGTTTGATGATATGGAAAAAGAAAATTCATATCACCCGGCACTATCTCGACCTGCGACTGGTCTATCGTTGCTTGGTCTTCCTTCAAGTGAAGTTGAAAAATTAGCAAATTCATTATTTGATGACAATGACGATGATTATATGCCCGTATCGGATGTGTTTACTAAATCAACTGGTAAGAAAGAATGTTTAACCATTTGTACTATTAAAATCCTATTGTTTCTTGTTTACAGACAAAATAGTAACATCAACGAGAATTATTCCTGATAAAACAATATCTCCTTCACCTCCTTTAATTGGTAAGAATATTTAGATCAAAAGAAACGACAGAGTTAATAGTGTCTGCTATTTGTTTTAGATTCTTCAAAAGCAAAACCTCCACCATCAACGACAACATTTTCATCAATTAACATTCCTCCAAAACCTTTACCTATTCGTGTCTATCAAACATTACCAAAACAAATAGCATTAATCAAAGGAAAATATTTTCGAACAAATATTTCTGATCAATTACATTATATGTCTACTGATCGTAAGTAGTTATTTTATTTTGTTTATAAATAATCACGATTTTTGTATTCTTCTATTTAGGATTGAATGAAAAACGTTTAATTCTATATAATTCATTTGAAAATCAACAAGATGATGTTGATAATACAAAACGATTTTTTGATCTTCATTTATCATGTTCAGAGCAATCAACAATGTCAACAGAGTCATTGCCACATTTTCGAGTAAAAACCACTCCAACTATTCTTAATAAATATATTGAATTCTATACAAAACTAATTGATGAACGTATGTATTTCAATCAATCGTTTAGCACAAATATTTATTAATTTTATTTTTTATTTTAGAACAAAATGAAATGTCGAATGAGGATCATATTAATACCTTTCATGAATATACATTACAAATACTTGAATTATGTCGTCTACTATGGACACCAATAGAAACAATTGATGTTCAATCTATAAATCAAATCTATTTTGAAGAGCAACAACGACGAAAAATGCTTTCCGATTGGTTATACCAATGTGTTTTGAGTAAACCAAAACGACAGGTAAAATGTGTTATGCCTAAGTAATTTAAAAGTATATTGAAAAAAGTTCTTGTTTTAGCAATGGATAATGCAAAATTTTGAATTTTTATCACGTGGATTACTTAATGATTGTGTCAAATATGCAATGGATGAAGGAGATTTAAGATTAACAGCATTGATTAATGCTGTTTCGGGGAGTAATACTTGTCGAGATATTTTACGCCATTGTGCCAATGAAGATGTGAGTTTTGTAGTTTTTTTTTTAATTAGATCGTTTCCAAAGGGCTTTGAATTTTTATCTAAGTTTGTCTACTACATTCAATTATTTTCTTTTTATTCTAGATATTCGATATATATACAGAAGACTTTCAAAAGACCATTGCAATATTATCCGGTGAATTTATTATTAAAGGAAGAAATGTGCTTGATGTCAATCGTGATATATGTTGGGAAATGGGATTAGCATTACACATGAGGTAAGTAATCAAATAATTATTTTATTCATATTATATTTTATTTTTTATTTTAATTATGAAAAAAAGATATGCTAATTCATTATCGGATTCAATTTCCACCATTGTTAAAGATTTTGAACTTGCATGTGATGATAACTATTGGTTGAAACCTTTGCCAGATCATTCAAATGAAGATGAAAATGAAGATTCGATATTAGATATGAGATGGCAGTTATTGAAACTATTTACAGATGAAACATATCCACTTGTAAACCTTTTTAATGTGAAATCGTATACAAATAATCCATTTGACTATCGTTTAAGGTAAAATATAAGAAGACTTTTACTTCATGTAGTTAGATTGACCGAGATTAGAATGACAGAATTAATGGGATAGTTGCATGAGATTTGAAAATTTTCGCATTCTCAAATTTCTTCAAGATAACTGTAATTGAGCGTCTTGTTACTAAATATTATGGTTAAAAAATGTTTGAAAAAACATGTTCATGGTAAAATTTGAGAAATACGAACAACCAGCGAGCTTTGATCTGTCTATGCTCGATTCAAACAGTACTTACTCGTGAATTAAATGCGGTATTTAAACTTACGTCAACAACAAAAATAAAGTCGAATGACGTACTTCTTACAACTTTTCTAGAGTTTAGATGCGACATTTGGAAGTAACTTTTGGTACCTCGAAAAAACAATCGACATTTGATGTTCGTTTTTAATATAACTCTTGATAATCTATTGTGTAAAACAAAAATCCGCGCTCAGAACTCGATTTAAAACTCGTATTTTCTTTAAAATAATAGTAGAAAAAACTGATTTTGAGTCTTATTATGTTTGCACCGAATAACGCACATTTTTGGGAATAGAAAAATGTTTTTTAGAAAGTTTGTAACAGTAGTTTTATTCAAAATTTCATGTTGATCATCGCTATATGAGAACGAAAAATTACCTTATGATATTTTATTCGTTTGACTTTTTTCTTTTTTCTTACGAAATTGATGAAAATAATCTCTTCTTTTTTTAGTTGGCTTCTTTATGTCACATTACAATCAGTTGGAGCTTATCCATTATCGAATGACCATGATACACAAATACATTTAAATTATTCTAAACAACTTGAACAAATGGGTTTATGGAAAATGTCGATATTTGTTCTTTTACATATAAATAATGCAAATAGGTAAATCTACATTATTTTTCTTTGAATAAAAAAAAGTGATATTGATTCTTTATTTTTCAGTCGTTTAACATTGATTCGAGAATGTTTAAATCATCACATGACATCTGAATGCGATATAACACAAGATGAACAATATCTCATTGATCAATTTTGTATACCATTTGAACTTATTATGTCATCAAAAGCATTAAGAGCCGAAAATGATAAACGATATACAAATTCTGTTTTACTTTGGTTACAAGCAAAAAAATTTCGTCGTACACATGATCTGTATTGTAATCATATCTTTCATGATACATTACTACAAGGTAATAAAATTTTTAAAAAAAATCACAAAAAAAAAATATTCAGCTTTCTATTATTTTCAGGTGATTATGAATTTGCACGTCGTATTCTTGAACAACTCGATAAGGAACGGCGAATAATTGCACATTGGAATTGGAGAGGCGGATATTTAAAACAATATGTTGAATTATTGATTATGTTTGAAAAAATTGATCAAGGAAATGTATGTTTAGACACTGCTAATCACAAATATTTTAATTATAATATAATTCTACATTTTGACTCTATTCAGTATTTAAATTTACTTTCTCTTTGTTATTTTATAGATTCAATTATCATACAGTGTTCATAATCGTTTATTAACACATACAAATCAATTATGTGATGTTTTACTCGATGTGATAAATGATAAATACTTGAACAAGTAAAATACTGTTTTTTTGACATAAATAGCTAAGATTGATGTATCTTTCTTTTTTTAATTTAGAATGAGTCTTGTTGAAATTGGTCGACGTTTATTGTCGATATTAAGTTATGCACTCATCTGTCAACATACTCATGATATAATCGTCGATAATGAAGAAAATTTTCAGAAAAAACTAGATATTTTTCGTCAACAGTTATTATCAAGTGTTCCATGCTCTATTCCATTGAATGTTATTTGTACACAGATTGAGTCTCTACGCATTCAACTGTCGTCATTTACCACTTTGAGATCGTGAGATATTTTTCTTACTCTTTATTATTTGTTGCGTGCTCTTTGACAGTTTTTATGTACATTTTTCGCTGTGTCTGTGCTTACTTTAGTAATTGTTCTTTTGTCTAGCTTACATAGACCATATGCATCTTGTTCATTCTATAAATAAATTTTTGTTGTCGGTTTTTTTATGATTTAAAAATAAACTAGAATATGTCTATTTTTTTCTTGTTTATAATAAACATCGCAGTATTCTTCTGTAGTGATATCATCATCTCGCACACTCAACAGTAGGTACTAGTATCAATAGAAAGACTAGGGGAGCTCACTATATAGCTCAAAAAAAGGTGATGTTATCTTCTTTTATATTCGAGCATATCATAGTCATGTGAGGATTATGCGACACTTCATCAACTATGTCATCTGATAGAGCATTTGACGTGATACAATCTGGTATACAGACATTTCAAAAAAAAGTGGAATAGTGTAGGCAGCATGAAAATTAGCGCTTCCACATCCAATCGAATCTGATTCAATCCATATGAAACCTATCACCATTACATCGACATTCGGTGCCAGCGACGAGGGTTGTCTCATTTTGTGGAGCTCGACGAGCTGAATCGAATGAAGAAAATCGCAAGTCTCCAAGTAACTCTGGAAAAAAGTTATTGGCACTTTACTCTGCCAGTAGAAATATGCACTTTTCGTCGTTTTCCAGCGGATTTAGCCTAACTTGTGAAACATTTCCTACCCGCATTCCCTAATGTAGAATCTTGAGCTTAGTTTCATATGAAATAGCCATCAGACTCTATATAGTTCCATAAAGAAGGATTATGCGACACTACTGAGTCTTAAGAAAACGATCTCTGAAAGCCTATTTGTCTTCCTATACCATTCAGAAATCGTTTAATCGTCCCATTACATAGCCCGCTCAGATGTCTAGGAAATGAGAATAAGATTAGAATGAAATTCACGAGAATAATTGAAACAAACAAGTAATCAACTAGCAAGAACAACATGATGTACCTCATCAGCCTTGTCGTTTATGTACTCTTTGACAAAATGCATGTATTAAATATCTTTTTTTTTTCTCTTCTCAACTGTCCACAGTTGATGTGAAAGAGAGACAGTAAGTGTCGTTTAATTCATTGTGTTTCAACGGTACTTACTGGAGGCTTCTTCAAAAGGTTTTTTTCTTTCTTGAACATTCATTATGAGGCATAATTTAAGTGAACGATAGATGGGCACAGGAAAACGGATCTCTAATGAATTCTTCTATTTTCTACACTCCAAAAAAACGAATGTACGTATGCGTAGATCTTCAGCGGTTACCGTCGTGGGTACATGTTCAATATCCTTTCAAAGTTTCATGTTGTTCGACGATTTCATGTAGCGAACAAATCAATTATCCAGGTCAAAGAACCGTACAATATCAGATACGATTGTATTGTATGATTGTATACGAATCGATATGATTGGGTGACATTCATTAAAAGCTTCATTAAAGCGTTTTTTTAATGAAAGTCCCGGTACTCTCATTAAAATGTCTCCTGCAAAGTGACTGTGGCCTGGAGTTTTTGATGGTACAAGAATTTCATTAAAAATTTCTGTTGTTCATGTTTATAGTACACTCCTGAGTCTTGAGACGACGATCTTTGAAAGCCTATTTGTCTCACTATACCATCCAGAAATCGTTTAATCGTCCCATTGCATAGCCCGCTCAGATGTCTAGAAAATGAGATGTCATAGCGAAGTTTCTACGATGTTGGACGACCGAGTTACAGGCTTTGTAACATTACTGGCATGAATTCATCGAAATATTTTAATTTTATGCTGAATTTTCTGACTAATGATAATTTTATGAATGATAGGGTTGTTAGTGACATATTGTGTCACATTTTAACAGTATAATCTAATAGTTAGCATGAATATCAGCGTTGTATCGGATTCGCAATACAACTTCATCATACAGTTTTGAAGCATGCATACATTTTAAGCCTTGTTCGCATGATTAGTCTCTCCATTTATTATTTTTGATCGAACATAAAAATAATCATCGATTTCAAAATCGTCGATTAGTACGAAACCTAAAAAGGGTTTAGAAATGGTTTCAAAAAGCCATCTTTTTTGGAAGAACGAAAAGGTTTTTTGACAGGACCACACCCCTGCTAGGTCCGCCTCTGGTTGCATTTTTCGTATGACATATGGGAAGTTCGACACCTGTCGTCGGCAATATTAGAATTGGTGAAAACGTTTTTTCTCTTTTCCAAGTATGCGGAAACGTTGCTTTCTTATAGATGGGATGAAATAGTTCTCCTCATTTCCAATAACTTTTTACGGTGACAATTAGAACAATTCCAAAAATTCTGCAAACGCACTAATGCGTCTTTCGGATTTTCTAATTAATCAGCAGCGCAAAGAAAAACGAGTCAAAAATCACTGGAATCGAACTTGACTACTTCCGCCAATCTATATGCGTTCTTCACGTGTTCCTCCAATTTCTTTTGTTTTCTTTGCATTTCTACATATTATGATCATACAATATTTTTTGGCCTTCGCGTTTTTTTTTCGATAAGTGGACAATATGTAGTACAACATGAATCCTAAAGGCTATTTTAAACCGATATGTTTACACATACATACTTTTAAAAAACATCGATATGAACACTAATCATGATGGACAGATATCGTCCATCATGTTCTCGATTCTAGACTATCCTATCTATTTTTCGGCAGAATACGGCTTATAATCACGTGCGTATACACAGAGGCCTGAAATTATTTTAACCCCCCCGCAATAAAAGTTTTTCGTTTCCTCTTTTTTCTCTTGCACACTCGCCCCCCCCCCTTAAAGCTCACTCCCTATTCAGACCCCTGCATGTACAAGTCAGACATACTAACGATTAACACCAAAAAAGTTGAATAAATATACACGTAGTCTGTCAAAATATTAATTACCGTTCTCTTTTTATATTATATCCGAAACTAAAAGAATATACGAGAAAGAAATGAGCATCTTACTTCCATCAATTTTATTACGTATGTAAAAAGATAAATAGACGATATACGTACGTTAGAGCTCTATTATAGAACCATTATATTTGTCAGATAACGAAAGTAAATATTTCATTTTGTGTTTGTATGACCATTTTTTTTTCTAACGTTTGTAATCAATGTCGGAAAATGAAACCGAATTTAATTTAACAGCATTGGACTATGCTCAAATAACTAGCCTTCTCAATGGAAATCTTCAATCAATGGATAAAGGAGATTGGCAATCATTTATTGCGGATTACACGGACGATGGAATATTTTTTCATCCTTATCGAAAATTGAATATTGAAGGTCAAACGAATTTGAAACAATTTTTAATCAGTTTTGCTGAAAAACCGAATAATAAAATAATTACACATTGGGAATCGAATATTGCTATCCAAGTTGGTACAACCAAACATTCAGCTATTAATAACTCGTATTGGCAAGCAATCAAGGATGGAATAATAATAACTATTGGTACTCACATGGATGAGTTGAAAAAAGTTGATGGAAAATGGAAAATTCAAAAGCGAACAGTTTTGGTTAAGTGGACAAAAGAAGAAGGAAATGTTCAAACAGATTGACGTACGATTAAAGACAAAGGTTTATGCGAATACATATAAATTAAAGATATAACTTGTAACAAACTTTAAACTGTTAGAATATTAAAAAAAAGATTTAGAAAATAAAATGATACAATTTTCAATATTTAACACGCCTTGGCTATGGTATTCAGAGTTATTTTCCAGTAAGAGGCATCTATGGTTTCTCAGTTCTGATTCTTATTGTAAAAATACTATATTAATAGATCTCCGAAACAGATCTACAGATGTCACCCGAAAACAGGACATTTTCTTTCCATTTTTTTTTGTGTGACTCATTCTAATTATCTCTCCCTTTATTGGTGTATTTGATCTAATACAATTATAACCAGATTTTTTTTCAGATTGGCAAAAAACGGCTCTTTTTAAATTATTTTGGCAAATTGTACCTGATATAAATGTGAAAATGATGCGTTGTTCAAAAGCTGAGACAAGATGAATTCTTCTACCTTTCAATTTGACAGCATCATCGCAATCTTTAAACTTAATAAAACTGATGGGTAGAGTCTTCTTTCGTTTGATGGAAACTTTATCAGTGATGATCTTTCTGTTCTTTTAGACGACTTAGAGCTCAAATAAATAATCTTAGCAGCAGATATTCACATGAAGACGATGCTAATTTCCTCTATCCAAATAGTTCTAAAATTAGACTAATAAAAACAAGTCGATCATCATGACTTCTCGACATTCATTACGAAAAGTGTTGACAATGGTAAAGACTAATAGTAACAGAAAACGAGATCGAAATTCTGTAATTAGTAGCGATTCATTGCCGGTACGTAACAGATGATATTTTTTTTTATTTTTTCATGGATACCACTGAAATTTATTTGATTTTCTATTCTTAGCTGCCTCAGTCATCGTTCGAACGTTTAAGAAAAACAGAAAAAGAATTATTTAAATCTTTAAGTTATCTGGAACAAGTTTTAATACATAATAAATTGGAAATATTGAGTAGCATTACTACATCATTAATTGAGAATGTACTCGATTTTGATAGTGTTTTAAAGGGAATATTTGAACATGAAACAGAATCTTACAGGTAAAAATAGCTCAAATTTGTCTAAAATAATGACTTGACGATATTTTTTTAAATGAAGATTATCAATACTGACTGATGTTTATTCATCACTTGCGGATTTAATCAATTGGGCAGATAAAGTGTTATTAAATAGTCTCAAAATAATTGATAAAGCATATAAAAAAATTATTTATGATTTTAAACAAGCTGTAAAGGTAAATATACACTATCTCTAAGTTTACTTTTCTTTTTTTTAAATTTATCTTATTTGTCGTTTTAGAACGCCATATCCATTGCCTGTGAGAATTCGTCGACACATAGTGCTGATTCACGTTCTGATTCATTTCATAGTTTCAGATCAATAAACAGGTGAAAATTTTGAACACGAATATATCTCATGTACGATGAATAAATGATTTATTTATTATTTAGTTCTGATGATGATTTAGTACCAACGTTGCCACCAAAACGTCGAGTACGTCCCGTTAGTTGTTCGAGTGTCATAACAACTCCATCGACTACATCTAATAAAAATTTAACATCTCAAAATACAAATGGACATAAATCGAATGTAAATTCTTTAATGTCAGACACATTATCATCGAATCAAGCATTAATTGAACAACAAACCACAAGTTTAAGTCCTGTTCGAGAACATAATGCAATTGACGGTGAATCATTATCTTTCGAAGATGATCAACGTATACAATTGATTGTGAATGATATTAATGATATTGTCGAAAAATATACGAAAGAATTGGACGATGCATTACGTCAAACCACGACAACGGTAAATACCGATATTTTTTCTTTCACCCATAAATCTCGTTCATCATCATTCGATAATATTGTTAATTCATTGACAAATGAACAGTCAGATAAAGTTGTGGCAACAATCACTCCATTATGGTCATCATTATCGCATCGTCATGATAGTACTGATGCATTATCCACAGACATTGATCCATTAGCCAAATGTGAAACGCGTATATCAAAAATGAGTAAAAAAACAACATTAACAACAACAATGAACGGAAAATCTTTACATGATAAAAAAGAATCATGTCAAGTTTACAATGAAATGGAATATGTGTTAAAATCTGATAAAGGTAATTATTTGGCAAATCAACGAAGTTTATTTACAAGAAATGATAAAATACAACAACCATCCAGTGAATTTGAAAATCAACAAACAATACAAACAAACAAAACAGAACTCATAGAGACCATGCAACTAAATAACAATAATTCAGTAACAATTGAAAACCAACGAAAAACAAATGCTATTATCAAAAGTGAATCGTCTCATTTAAAAACACCGGAAACAGTGACAGTACTTGACGGATTTTGTGAAGGTTATAAAAAAATTGATTCAGAATCAACTACATCGGCAGCAAATGGAAATAAGACACCACCATTACCACCAAAACGGAAAACAGGTATTTAGACTACTCATTAATTGTATAAAAAGCGTTTACAAATTTGTTTTTTATTCTAGCACGAGCGTACATGTCACTATTTGATCGATACGATGAAAATCAAGCACAAGCATTTTTACGGGATGAATTTTTCTTAAATCAACCACCACAACGACGATTTGAGGATTTATTTGAACAATTGCATGAGCGTTTTCGTGAAATGCATATATTTTCATCAGATGAATCATTGAAAAATTCTATACAAAAAGAAGAAGGACAACAACAACAAATTCCGTCTAGTTTAACTCATTTGTCTAATGGACTTTCAAAAGTAATCATTCTTTTTTTATTTTAATTCGAATTTAATTGATTAATTTCTAATCTAGAAAAATATAAAACAATCGAATGGAAATCGAGACGATGTCCAAAAGAGGTATATCCAAATTGCAAGCCTTCTTGACACAAAATGTAGCTTACTTGTGCATTTGTATTTGTGTTTTGTTTCTTTAGCCTGAATGAAAACGATAATATCACAGACAATGCAAATCAAGCGGATATGGAATTATTCTTAGAAGATGTATTGCATTTACTCGTTTTTAATCAAGTAAAAATAGCTCATTATGTTTTTGCTTGTATGAACTTTATTGGCTTTGTTCTGACAACATTTTTAGAAAGAAGATCCATCATTACGTGGTGGTACTATTGATGCGTTGATTATTCGAGCTACATCCCCAGATAAAAAAGGTTCGTATCAAGTGATCCAGATATAATGTCTGTTTTTTGTTTGCTATTCTTATCCATACAGCCTCAACCTTTTGAAATTTCTTTTAATCAAAAGATGTGCTACGAAATACTCTACAGAACTATATCTAAACTTTAATTTCAGAAGTTCAATTAAGAAAACTACGCAAATTAAACAAAAAAGGCAAAAAAATGAAAACTTTGTAAATTTAGTATTTTTTTCTAGTTGAACTTTTTTTCTGCTATTATTTCTGTAAAAAAGTGTAGCAGAAGTGAGAACTCCGTTTGTTCTGTACTTTTGAATGTACCTTTTCGCGTGGTCTTTAAAAAATGTTTTTTTAGAGCAGACGGTGTGCTCTAGAACGAAGTTTCAAAAATACGCCGAAAATTGACAATCTCTCGTTTTCAACCAGGTATTCAAGAAACAAACGGAAAATATGATCGAAGTATTGATTTTACAGCTGGATAGAGAAAAGCAATCATTTATGATAAAAAACAAACAAATTCGATCAAAAAATCTTTTATTTTGGTGAAACTTTAACTGAAAGCACCACCATACGCAGAATTTAAAAATTTAATGAAAAAAGTGACAACGAATGGGTTTTGATATGAAAAAATGTTTTTCTCACAAAATGGCTAATTCAATTTTTCTTACTATCAAATCGTTGTTGAGTTTAGAAAGTTTTCATTTTTTTCGCCTCTCATCTAATTTGCGTCGTTCTCTTCATTGAAGTTCTGAAATTAAGATTTAGATATGGTTCTGTAAAGTATTTCGCGGCGCATCTTTTGGTTTAAAAAAAATTTCAAAAAGGTTGAAACTGTATGGAAAAGAACAGAAAACCAGGCGTTATATCTGGGCCACTTGATAATGGTTTAAAAAAAAATGAAAAGTTTTTTCAATAAATGTTTTATTATTTAGATTTTATTTATCAAGAAGCATTTTTAACTACTTATCGTACGTTTGTCACACCACAAAAA
>CAJNOQ010005769.1:0-14695 GCA_905250885.1 Didymodactylos carnosus | reverse complement strand
AAAAATTTACATTTCAAATAAAATTGTCACTCTCTCTTTCCTTTAAAAAAACTACTAAGCACCCATACATAGTATCTTTCTGATGAAAAATGAACGAATATGCACAACTTTGTGAAACCGGTAAAAATCGGCCGGTCCAACTCACTCAACCGGTCCGGTTACAACTCTGACTCAAATGACCGCCGTACGCGAGTGAATTGCTCTCTTGGCTGTAAAAAAGTTTATCGAGAATTAATCTCCTCCGGTTTCACTATTTCTATAAGCGTTTCAATCGTTATGACATTGATTTATTTGCTTTTAGAAATTTCACGAGAAGACTTTCATCAAAAACAAATATATGTGAAGTTAGTGAGAAGATTTCGGAAATGTCTAAAAGCTTATCAGGATGGAAAGATGTATGTTGAAGTGATGAAAGTCTTTTTGGTAGTGCGTGTCTAGGAATAGTTAAAAGTCATACAAGAATAAGTAATAGTAATTTGGATGTGCAACAGTGTAATGTTTTGATTTTAGTGTACTTAGCTCTCTTGATCGGTGATTTTTAGGTTCTAAATACTCTGATTTTATGTGATCTGTACAGCATAAGATGTTGAACAATAAATGAGAAGAGTGAAAACTGACAAATTCTTCACTGCGTGCAATCAGACAGGCCGAACTACTACGTTCTGAAGCTTTTACTACTGAAAGTTTTCCAGATACCTCCTGGAGATCCTTTAGAGATCTGGAAAGTATTTCCATGAATTCGTCGTCGTTTATTACCTACTTGGGATGATCAGATTAAAATTTTGTTGAAAAACGCCAAAAATAATCGCAAATAACCTGGCCGTTGGCTTTTCGGTTTTAGTAAAACCCGTTTTTCTCAGCAATGAAAAGTAATTTTTTGGAAAACGAACCGCACTTTTGAAGTTAAAGCATTGGCCAATTTGATAGTGGTCTAATCAAAGCTCTAGATCTTCACACAAAAAACTAGATAGGTTTTTGAGCGGAGACTCTTGGATTTTGAGTGTAACAGGTTCCGAGGCCTACAAAAGATCTGTATTAGAGTGTATGAACTCACGCATAAGTCGCCTAAACTCCGTTTTCAATAAGGAATTTGAAAATGATAAGCGAAGTTTGGTAGATCCTCTTAACAAAATGATCCAGACCTTTTTCTCAAAACGAAAATTTCACCTCTTTTCGGGTATTTTCAGTGTTTCCGATTTTTCTCATTGAAGAAGGGGTTTCTCGTGACTAAAAAGGTGATATCCGTAATCAGCATCGTCTGGCGATTCAAAATATGTATATCAGCTTTCAGGCTTTTCGGAGTTCTATATTTCTGTCCCAATCTCATCCCAATAGCAGGATATACGTTCTGTAAAGACTTCAGTTTTGTGTCGTTTGACTGCTAGAATGTTCTCGAGTGTCTCACTCTCACCACTCGCCACCACCTCTGTTGTTCAGGTTTTTGCACTCTTCTAGGGAGATTCTTGGGTGGGGGAACATCGATCGACTAAAAAGCCGGGCGAGGGTGGCACCAGTTCGATTCGAAAAACAAGATTTCGACTGGAACCCACCTTACGGCGCCGGGAATACTCAGAAGTTTTCTTTCTCCTTTTTGTCTTGTCGGCTGAGTGCAGGATTCTTGTTCAAGCAGAATGTGCGTTTTTTCCCAGAAAAACAGGCTAACAAGCCCTTTATTTTCTCCGTTTTCGATAGAGAGAATAAAAAGTTCCTTCTTATTCAAAAAGCGATATACACAAAGAGATGTGCTTTATTTTCGCCTTTTTCGAACAGAAGAACACAAGTTCTTTTTATCCATAAAATGTTCTTTATTTTCTTCTTCAATAAGAAGAGCATAACTTCTTATTTAAACAAGATAAGTTGTTACTATTCGACTAACAAGACACGTAAGTACGTGCATTCATTTTCTCCACGAGGTTTCCCACCATAACCCAGCTGAAGAGATCCTTGAGCAAGATCGAAACCGGTCCTGGGTTGCTCCATTCGTTTTTAAAAAAGTTTTCGAAAAATTCGAACTCTTTTACTCTTTTTGTACGAAAACAAGCATTCGAAATCTATCGTTCGTCATGCTTAACGGCAAGATTGTCGTTTTTAGTTCAAAAATATTAACATTATCATACTACTATGTCTTAATTTTTTCTATCAATTGTAGCATCAGATGGAATAAATATTAGCCTCAATTTTGAGACGAATGTACATCATCTTTCTCTTTTTTGTATGCAGCACATTCATTTATACTAAAACTTTGAAATAAGGAAGATGCCTCTTTTTTCATAATAAAATCAAACAAAGTGTTACACGAAGAAAAAACCTTTATTTATTCTTCTTTATTACTCTGCGTTACTCGAAGTAACCGATCGTTTGAAAGTTTACTTTTTTCGCCTGTTAATAACCAACAAGCAGTCTGTTTATGTATATATTTTGTATCATGATTAATTGTAACTTTAAAATAAGAATGTTGCATATGAGATTCGACTGTATCGAAAACTTTTATTCCAATGAAGTTTTGTTTTGTGATATTTACTGAATCTTGAATATCGTCTTCATCAGAGTAATCATCATTAGAGGAAAAACTATCATTATTTTCATCATCCATGTTAAGATTATTTGTTGATTCGTCATCCTCATCACCAGCTATTTCAAACTCTCCATCATCCATATTGTTAAGTTGAGATGAATAGTCGTACATCTTTGAATTTGAATTTAACTGTTTAAACACTTATTCACTTAATGATTTTAAGCCCAGAACACGGTTTTTTTCCAACAAATTCAATATTTCTAAACCATCAAGCATTTCAATAGCTTTATGGTAAGCATCGGTAATAACTTGTTCGATCTCTATTTGATCAATCCCAGTTTGACTTTGTGTTAATAATGACTGACGATCATTTCGATGTTTATAATGAACTGGAAAGACCAAATTATTGACTGATTCATCATTTAACTGTTTACATTTGATGTCATTCAATAATGATAATCTCTGGACACGTCGTAAAAAATCATGTACTGTGAAGTTGATAATAGTTGAATAGATTCCACTTAAAGCTCGGGCGTTTCCAAAAATCGATTCGCACGCTTGCGAGTTAAAAGTATGAACGTGCAGTACATGTGGTGGTAACTGTTTTTGTTTAACAAGTAGAATTAAATATAATAAATTATGTGCATTTATTTCCACGGATAAATATGCTGGTCTAGTAATAAAGTATTTGCTTGTATTGTTTTCTGCAGATTGCGTTGAATCGAATGTTTTTAATTTAATCCATGTAAACCATATTCGACAGAAAAATACGACACACCAAGCAGATCGGAGCCCTACAATACAATTTTATTACATGTGACGTATCCTGAATAAAGAGTTTTCTGCTCTCACTCAGTGAATATGGTAAATATGCATACTTACGTTCAGCAATCGTTGTTTTTTTCTCAATATAAGCTACTATAATCATTTGTAACATCTTAATAAATCGAGGTTCCCCGAGTATTAACATCATCATTTAAAATTTTAAATAAATCAATAGATGTTAATTTTAAACAGGAACTATAGTTTTGACGATCTTTAGGGTTAATGTCAGATTTTGTTAAGCCATGATCAAGTTTAGTGTAAGTTTCATTATTAATAATGTCTTGTAAATGATTCACCGATATAAATTGATTACCAAGACGTAATTCAGCAGTTGATGACAATAAAGGATTACCCAATTACGTAACCAGATGTGTTGCATCTTGAAAAACAATAAAAGTTGTTGTTCACGTAAATAAAACCAAGGTCAACGTGATGTTGTTTTTATTTGTAGCAAGAACGCATTTCTGACTTAGAAGAGTCTGTTCTTCAAGAGCGAGTTCGGATGCATTCGTAAAATCGCGTTGTTCAGTGAGAGGAATGAGTTTTCAGAAAGAAAAGAACGTGTTTTAATTGTTTCAAGTCGAAAGAACAGAACATCCTTGATTAGATCCGTCAACTCTTCCAGTTCCCCTCAGTTTCACTACATCCAAAAACCAGAACTATGTATTCTACATAACATTTTTCCACACCTACGCACTCCGAATTCGATACAAGGTGGGTACAGGAATGATAAATATTGTGGACAATGCATCACCCTGGTTACGGGATGTCGTGGAACTTACCGGGACTGTGCGGGAATTGAAGGTCAGTTTCTCGGGGAATTGTGACTCTGCTCTCAACACCCCGATAGGTTAGAATTTCTATAGCTCGATTCTCGGACATGGCTGTCATTATTCGCAATCATGCTTTGGCGCTTGTCGCTCAATGTACAGAGCTTGTGCTTTGTTTGTTCGTCTGGTTGCAGAAATCTTATTTTTTCGTGTGCCTCTCTCTTCTCGTTTGCCATATACTTACAATACTCTCATTCTTTACTCACTGTCATCTACAGCTATCATCTGTTGTAGCTTTGACGAGACCATCTAGCGTCTTACCTTCCTTCCTCAGCGGCCAGCGATAACAATAAGGCCTACATAGACCTTTGTAATATATAGGGACAAAATATCTGATAAACAAGCTTGTAAAAAGAATACACAAAACTGTGGTCTCGAACTCAGTTTTGATAAAAGTTAGCTACAGCTCTCAAAACAATGTTGAATCTTCCAACATCATACTAAAAACTATTTTATTCATCTCAAAACTTGATTAGAATGAGATTATCGTTAGGATATCGAACGAAAGTCTAGATCCACTGTGTCGGATAAACTAGAAATTCAACTTATAACTTTAATAAATTACTATTTTGATTATTATATTATCCCATAAATATCAAAACATTGTTACTTAAAATTTGTTTACAAATAAAAGAGTGCTTTTAAGAATAATATTAATAATATAAATTATATAACTATCAATAATACATTTCCATTTTTCATAGTATTATCAACCAGAAATGAAGTTATCTGCTAGAACATGTGAATATTATCCATATGCTCGTCTCTGGATTGAATGTATATGGCCAATACTACACCCAGTTTTATTTGCATTTATGCCACCATTTATAATATGAGCATATGTCCGCCTGCTCTATAGAAAAATGCCCACTGTGGTGCAACAATAAGCGCATCTTCTTTTTCCTTTCCCATGCAAATGCATTTCATTGCCAAAATTAAGGACAGTTTTTGTTGATGCTAGTTTAGATTTCTTTTCAGAAGGAGGTCTTCCACGACTTATTCGTTCACTGCCGAAGCAGAGAGACTCCGCCACTGAAACTACATAGTTTAAGTATGTTAACTTATCTCGAGTTAACTGACTATAACAAATGAATTAGTTGGAAATATTTAGAAAATAAATAAACATTTGCATCCAGTTCCTTTTAGACTTGCGATCGAGAGTGTAGCACGGTATTCTTTGGTTGAGTCGTTCAACTCCATGTACAAACTGATTGTAATCTTTTACTGCTTTCGGACAATCAATTGTAATACGTTGACCATTTTTCAAACGACGGGAAACCGGAACAATTTCGTTGTCTTTATGATAATTTGAAGCCAAAAAAACGTGTTTGGTATCCATCCATACGAAGACAATGCTGTTCGATGTAATCATTGACTTGCAATCTCCTCGTTCCATTTTATTTCTCTTGGAAAAATCCGCCTGAATACGTGCCCGATCTGATCTAATAGTTCCACAGGCTTTTATATTCTGTAGCTTTAGCTTTTCTAACAATCTGAGAGAAGTGAAAAAGTTATCGAAATATAGATGTTTCCCTTGGAAATTGTGACCAGAGATAAGATCGAAACAATACGTTCCGCCCAAAGGTGTTTCTTTTTCACTGGTTTGCTCTTTTCCTAAATAGATTTGATAGTCGAATAAATAACCAGTGACTGAACCACATAAGCACCAAACTTTATAACCTCTTTTTATTGGTTTTAGGGGCAAATATTGCTTGAGACTTGATCTTCCCTTAAATTTTATCATACTTTCGTCGACTGTACCATAGTGGTCAAAGTTATAATTTTTCTGGAAATTCCTGCATAGAATTTCAGTAGAATTCCGAACTTTGTAAATTTTACTGTAGTTTTTTTGGAATCTCGTTTTGGTTCGAATGAACTATCAGCCAAATGTAAATTATAAAAAATTTGAAGTAAACGATCTCGTGACATGATCGAAGAGATAAATGTATTACGGAATACCATATCCTTACTCCAATAAAGTTTTATATTCGGCAAGTCATTGATACCCATCAGAATAATCAATCCGAGAAACGATTCAATCTCTTTTTGCTCACATCCTTCCAGTTACTGGTTTTTCTTTGACTATTACTTCGTTTCTTTCCTTTTCCATAAATGTTTGTTTGATCAGTAATCAATTTCTGCAGTAAAAAAGGTTCTAAAGACTGCAACTGGAGTTAGCTCTTTGAGAGAGATGGAGGTAAAGCCGCCATCCGTAATATGACTTTCATTCATTGAATTCAGCTCCTCTGTATACATATCCGAATCTTCATCAGAAACTTCAAGCTCATCTAAGTTATCGACTGGGTCATCATAATCGAAAGAAGACACTCTCGCTGGTGTCATCACTGGCATATGAATCACAGAACTCGTCGTCGACTTCATTATTTCCAAAGAATTCCATTTCTTGAGTTTTAATTGTAAAAATGGTATAAAGAAATAAATAGTACAGAAAGAAATGATATGCTTTCCAAATTCAAGAGCAACGTAAATTCATCAATGAGAACGAGTGATATAAATATACACCCAATCGAGAATGAGAATATTCTCGAAAAACAAAAGATCGGAGAAGAAGAGAGAATCTATGACGTCACTGTATCTTAGCAGCAAGAACAATGGATATTTAAAAAGAGTTTATATGAGAGAAAGAAAAGAAAAGTATGAGATGACAAATGTAGTTGTTTATGACCTTAATGACCTTACATATTTAATCGTTTAATGTGAACTAAATACTGATAAATAGGTGGGTCAAAAATGACCCATCCGTCCTCAAAGGGATAACAGGCCGCAACTCAACAATTCAATCTATAGTGGAAGAAGGACATTTATTATAATACATTTTAGGTGAGTCTGTTGGCACTCCCATGCAAAAAACTTTGCTGGGAGTACTAATAAGGAGATCATCCGATAATTACGCAACTAAATCTGCGGAGATCACTTATACAGCCTACCGTAGTGTTAAACTTCTTTGAATTCACCTGCTTGATGCAACTATCATTCAACTGAGTGGTGATCATAACCCTGAATACTGGAAATTTTCCCCTTATTATAAGTTTTTGTTATACCAATTTTTATATATAAGATTTTCACCTTTTTCACTCACTTCCGCTATCAGAATAAGAGTATTGTGAGTATATGGCAAAAGTGTTTTCCGAAGATCAGAAAAATGTTCGAACAAATGGCATCGGGAAACTTTTCCCACAATTCTTGTATCCAAATATATTTGTTTGACCTTTTTCATTACCCACTTTTGATGTTTTCAAGCACCACATATATGAAGTTGTTCATTACAACGAAGACTTTCGTATGATATTAAAAAACTTGGCCTTGAGAACAAGAAACTGAACAGATGACCCTTTGATTAAAAACTCAATTTGGTGTTTACAACGCGAAAGCAACTTTTTGTCCCAATGTCTCACAGAGCAGCAGTATTCTATTCCAAATAATATCGCTTGGTAGAGGACTCAATAAGCTTTCTTTTCGACTGCGATCGACAGTGATGAAAAATCGGTGTTAAATAGGACGTTATAAAAGCGCGCATTTCGACCGTTCTAAAACAGCAAGGAAATTTTTTTTTCCCGCAACAGCACCCTGACCGAACATTATAAAGCTCGGAGTAAAACGACTAAAAAAAGATAAACTTTCTTATTGGGCGACATTTTTTCTATATTCGAAAAGGTTGCGGAACAGTTTCCCGATGCCTTTTGTTCGAACATTTTTCTGACCTTCGTAAAACATTTCCGATCAAACATTTTTATATATTTTTGTACTAGACACTTTGCTCTTTCTAACAAAAAAAGGATACAGTCTCTATGGTGTTCTATTGCAACGCTATATCAAAACCAAAATTAATGCAGAACTTTTGCGCCATCCGTTACTATGTGGTTAGTCAGTGTGTACGTAGAGTTTAAGCGACTGAGTGAAAGAACTCTGAATCAGACTTGGTCCAGAGCTACAGCTAGTATTAGTAAGAGGGAAAATATCGGGCTTACGAAACTGTCTCGGCACAGCACCATGTACTACAAGGTGGCCGAAAGGCGAGGTATTCTTCCTTGCTTCCTTGTAGCTGAGAACCTGATCTATTATTCAGGCAAACTAACTAATTGTGCGATCTTTTCTCTTAGTGGCTCTATGGCAACAGACGGTCAGGAAACCATGAGCTACACTCACTTGTGAAATGAATCTGGACCATATACCGGTATTTTCATCTAACTTCATTTTCATACTCTTAATTAAACCAGAAATGTTCGCACATCGCGAAAACAGATAAGTAAAGAAACCTTAAAAAAAGCCCACATCTATTCATTTCCATATTTGAATATATTTTCTGTATAAACGTGATTTCTTAGAATCAAACTGAACATATACGCAATCGTAATAGACGTCAAGGTGTTTGCGAATGGTTTCGACACTACTATGGTTCACATCACAAAACGCCAACTCAACAAAAATCCAATGTTTGATCGACATGACTAGTTCGATAATATCGTTCATTTTAAATAACTTTGCACCATAGTCCAGAACGTCACTGGTAAAACTACGAATATTTGGAAAATACTTATCAAGATAATGTATATGTGTGATATAAAAATCTGTTAGATTCAGTTCATAAATGTTTTTAAATTGCTCGTGAAATCTTGTATCACTAAAATTGTTTGTTATTAACAAAAGTGATCTATAATTTATATACAATGTGTGCGACTTCGGGGTTGATAGAAGCAGATTTTTTCGGGATAGCATCCACGGATCATCTGACGGGATGGTCGATGAAGTTAGGTGAAGAGTTTTAATAGTCTTGAATTGAAATGGTTGATTAACGTGCATCGTCAACCATTGGATGGTAGTACAAGGATCGTCTTCAAGTTCACTTACATCCAGAATAGTAATATTTTTGAATGTTTTGTGTAATAAATTAAATAATGACAGAGACAATGGTGCAACCATTATCAGTTTTCTCAAATTGCTGTATTGTTCAAGTGTTATTTCTCGTTCGATATTGAACTGTCGATAAAGAAATCCGTTGGAGACACCACGAAGTGTTTCGTAATTAAACGGCACCGTACACAACCAGTATATGTTGCATTGCTTATTGAAATGATATCCGATTGGATCTTTCTTCCAGAACTGACTCTGGAACGTTGATAAAATCTTGTTCAAAGACGGCTCTTTATCATCCATTAGAACACAGAGATAATAATTGAGTTTTGTCAGTTCTATCAGATGTCCAAGTACATCGGATTCAATGAAACGGCCGTCGATAAAACGGGTTTTATTATGCAATGCAAGACGAAGTGACAGCTCCTTCAATGTCGAAGAGTATCCAATGGTTGTTGTAGATAACGTGGATAATGACCGAGTTTTAACTGCTCTACTCAGTGGCCAATAGTGGACAATAGAATTTCGGTAAAATGTTTGGATGTTTTGTAAGGTGCATTGTTCAAGTTTACTGAATGAAAATAATATTGCAGTAATAAGTTGAAACGTTGATTCAAATTATAAAAGGACGAAAATATGCTAAACGGATCGAGATAATGGAATATAGGTAGAATAATTTCATTCGGACAGCTTGATTCAAATAGTGATGCCATGAAGATGATTTTGTACGTCAAATGTGCAGCGCAAGAAATTTCAACTTTTATTTTAAATTTCAACTTGGATTTCTCCTTTTCGACCGGTAAAGAACCGCGAAAAGAAATAAATGACTCTCATCAAACCTGTTCTTTTCTCGTTCTGTCATAAACGTGTTATAAACCGTTTACGTTGAGTCACAGTTTTACTTTACTCATAAAATCCCCTAAATAAACCTGCATATCTTTATACTTTATACAGAGCCTTTTATTCTACTACTCTATTGTATTTTACAAAACGGAAACAACGCCTTTCAGATAACGTTCATCATACGAAATTAGGAAAGGTTTTGTATATTATTACTTCTTCGACTGGTTTCTGCAGTAAAAGATTTCTGAAACTGTGAAAACGTGCCCGTTAGTTCTGCAAATTTGTGAACATAATCATTCAATGTACTCTACGAGCTCAGATAGATCAGAATCTCTTAACTCAAATTATAACATTGGCCGTCGGAAGATCTGAATCCCAGGAAACAACTTTGCTAAGCCTATCCGAAGCAGAAAAAAATATCGACTACCGGGCGATTTAGCTAGTTAACTCGATGTACTACCCGATATAGCTAGCTAGCAGTTCGAATTAGGTTATTTACTATTGGGCGATATAGTTAGCTAACTCGATACATTACTCGATATATCGACGATCGGATTACTCACCTTTTTGTTTTGTAGCCACTGTACTATATATGTAAAATATATACTTCACAAATTTACAAAGTATTTATTCATATCAAGTCAATATATTGAGCAATAATAGACCAATATATTGCAGAATATTGCTTTCTGTAATATATTACAGGAAGCAGGATGTCTGTATACAGACACTCTAGGATACAATGTATACCGCATCTTTCATGCTGTCAATATGTGAGTCAATAGATCGGACAATAATTGGACAATGTATCTAATTTCATAGCTAGTGGCGCAGTGACATCAGATACTGTCCACAATATTTCGGATGATAATTGATCAATATATCGACTGAATAGCCACTCTGATCAGTGTTTTTCGTCAACGCGATATGTCGGATACGAGATCTGGTCGGTAGCTATCATACCCGATATAGCTAGTTAACTCAATAAAAGTGGTACGGATAGCTAGCTAATACAAGCCGATATTGCCCGATAGCATATTTTTATAGCTAGATATTTTCAAAGGCATTTTTTGCTTGGATATGAGCCAGAAGGGATATGAAATTGAACTAAGCAGCATGAAGTCATCAAAAATTATTTT
Organism: Didymodactylos carnosus; assembly: GCA_905250885.1. Taxonomy (NCBI): domain Eukaryota; kingdom Metazoa; phylum Rotifera; class Eurotatoria; order Philodinida; family Philodinidae; genus Didymodactylos; species Didymodactylos carnosus. Next base: position 3,671 of record CAJNOQ010005769.1, on the reverse strand, counting down.
TTTTAGCAAAAAAGCAATTTGATACCCGAAAACTTTCCTTGATAAGTTTAATTTCTTCTTCTTCTCTTAGGATAATTTAGAATAGCTATCTCAACTCCTTTGATAGTTTCAATAACAGGAACAGGATACTTTGATTAATCATCTATTAAATTATTGCATAGAGATTTTCACGATGTTTTTAAATATCCTGTTAGTATAATTCCAAAAATACTATTTTTGAGCTTGTCTAACCAGTATGAGTCAACCGCAACTAGTATATCATTAAGAGCTAACAAGGTTGCAGATGTAACATGCATTTCATGCATTGAAACACTAATCTTGTAGTTAAAAAAATGGAAATCAAACTTAGGTCAATGATGAATCTTTTTAGTGTTTTAATAGAGCTCAGAGAAAAAGTAAAATTTAGAAAACAGATTCGATGAAGTTTTTTATTGCCAAAAGTATCTCATTTTACATTTTTTTTTATTCGATCTTAGGGAACAGTTTTGTTTATCTTTTCAAGCGCGAAAGTGTTCTTTTAAATCACGGACGAAAAAGTCAGAATTCTGTTCCTAATTCTCAGTTTTTTCTATCAGACTCAACTTTAATGCAATAGAAATATCATATTCGGAATCACGATCAAAAACTGAGTCGACTAATTTGTAATTTGAAATTTTTAGTTTGGGTGAAAGTACCTGTAATTTTCAGACAAAAAATTCGAAAAAAGCTGAAGTATTTGGATAGAATATAAATTAAATGTAAATTAGCTGACTCATTTTTTGATCGTGATTCCGAATATAACATTTCTATTGCATAAAAGTTGAGTTCTGATAGAGAAAATTGAGACTTACGGTCAGAATTTCGACTTTTTCGGTTCTGATTTAGAAAAAATAGATTTTCTGCGCAACAAAACAAAATTCTAAAAAAGTGGAGCATACTTTTAAAGCTGAACTTCCAGGAAACCTAATGGTCTGCAAACGACGGCTTGAACCATTAACATAAAAACTAGATAAGTGTATAAAACAGCACGCCCGCACTTTAGCAGGCTGGTTTGGGACGTCCATGCTCGGTAGGTTTTTAACATCAAAATTGTTTATACACAATTTTTCTATTCAATTTTTAACGATGAATCCGAAATAAATGCTTGAAGGCATCAAAACAATCTAGAGTCGAGATATTAAAGCTTTTTTGAACTTGAAGGATTTTTCGAGTATTTACATTCTTCAAGTGTTTTCGAGTTTTCGACATGAAAAAATATTTTAAAAAATTGAAAAATACATTTTCTTAATCAGCTCGATAAGCTCTATCCAAACGATGTATAATGAATTAAGAATAAAATTTTGCTTTAATTTTGCATTGTACAATAGTTTGAGTATTAATCTGTTTACTTCACTGGGAATAACATAATCGCATTCGACGGCCTTATAACTTGAGACTTACTGAAGACTTTCTGTTGGTATTTATGTGTTGTTACTGATTACCCTTAACGATGGAATTACGGAGCTGTACCACAAGGTCTTGCGCCTAAAACCTTCATGAAGTTTACTTAGTTTAGTGTTTCGTTGTTCAGTGATAAGTGAGAAAATATATTTGCCAGAATTTCAAACTGAACATACGCTGTAACATCGAGGTATGGTTCCCAGAAAACGTTTTTGCTCATCGCAATTAATAGTGGTACTATGGATCAAAGAATAACTATAGTTTCTAATTGTATGACCGCAGATTTTTGAAAATTAAAATGAGATTAGGTTTATATTCTAATGCAGTTCTGACAAACCTGAATGATAGATCAACAGAATGGTTTATCCAGCATCACAGAATCAAGTGCGATGCGTTCGAACGAACACGTCTACGTAAATTGTATGAAACAGTCTCCTTTGAGTGTAGGGAATGATTTACGTAGATGCTTCGCATCTGATTATGTTAAGAAAACAGAGGTAACCTGTGAATTTTATAGCTTCTGAATGTAATTCCAACACCACTTTTAACCCTGCATAAAATCCTGGCAAACCTATCGATTACATATGGAAAAAATAAGAAATTCTTTCTTCCGATTAGCGTCGTGCATCTCTAAATATCAACTCTTAGACTCATTTCTAAGTTTTAGCGCTTTCATCTATGAGCGAGCCTCATGCTTTTTCTGTCATTTTATTTTGTCTGTATAACACTCCATAGATCTGACAGGATTTGATGCTTAGTTAAAAGATCGGGCCGAATCGTTTGTAAAGATTTCAGATCTTAAGCTAATCTTAAAAGCAAGTATGTTGAGATAGGTACCATTTGTCATCTGCAGAACTGTCAAAGTCAAAATCTTGTTTGAGTACAGCACGTTGAAAAACGAGAGTCCTTAGGCTTGAATCGAAATGTTCAAGATTGGTTTCTCGATACCTAGTAAGAAATACTTGGGGCGTATTTTTTCGAGTCAGACTTGACTTGCTCACCTCTGCTTCCTTAATCTCGACAGCGAAATAATCCTATATGATTATCAGAACAAAGGATTGAGGCATTCAGGCATTCAAACTTAGTGTATTTCATTATTTCCTTGCTCAAAATTGACGACTTCGAAATACTTTTCCCTCAAATACACCGGTATAAATTACTTTTTGTGCAAAATTTCGGTTCAACAATGAAAAACCTATGAAACACGTTGGGTAAAGACTGAAGGATTTCAGACTCCACGTTCGGAAATTGCTTCTGATCTCGTTCACAAAATTATTTTTTATCATTTTTACTTCAACGAAGATCATTTACTTTGATCTTTAAATTTTTGTACGATTTAAAAGATCTTGATCAAAGCGCATGCATAAAAAACACCGAAATGGTGAAACTGAATTAGTAGTAGCAACATATTTTACCTAGAACAATGATTGAGGATTTGGTAAATCCGAATCAATTTTATTTTTATTTAAGGGCAAATCCCCCTTTGATAAGGATTTGGCCCATTTTTATTTGCATACTTTTTGTACTCAGAATCGATTGATTCTAGTATTTTACGATGCGCTGAATAATTTGGCGGAGCCCGAATGGCTCCAGACCTCATAGAAAAGTTTTTAGACCCATAGTACTTTTTAGGTATATACGGACATGTATCATATGTAAAGACGCACACTCTGCTGGCTAAGAAATAATGAAATCTTAGCTAAGAACTGAAATCACGCACAAATGGATTTTATTAAAAAACAAAAAACCTGTTTAAACACTAGCAAATAGTATATTTCTGAAGCAATTAGACGCAGCACAAAACGAGTTTTTAGACGCGTCTACGGTTGAAAATATTTACACGGTTACTTAAAATATCAAGATATACTTTATTTACCTGTTCCATCTGCTTTTGTGCTTATGATTACTGAACAAAGAAGGTCGGTGGATATTTTTGAATAAATCAGAAAGAAAAGCAACAGAGAACCATGATTTTCGCTATTAAAAAGGAGAGATGTGAGGTCGATCTAAGCATGCACCAAACCGATAGTTCGGTGACCGAACGGTTCGCAACCGAACATGTTCGGTCATCAAACCGTTCGTAACCGAAAATGTTCGCTGCCGATCAGAGAGCCCTAGCTTGGGATGGTTGCATGCCTGATCTGGACTAAAGGCAAATCGAATGAAATTGAAGCTTTTGAAGGAACTAACCAGTGAGAAAATAGACTAAAGTACAATGTGAGCGAATGTGTCTTCTACTGAATCGCTACCAA
>CAJNOQ010005768.1:0-14695 GCA_905250885.1 Didymodactylos carnosus | reverse complement strand
AAAATGCAGTAACGAAGTGAAATAACCCATTTTTGGTTATTTTCATCAAAAATTGAAAAACTCATAATTCAGTCCGCATCCATCCTACTTATTTCAGAATGTCAGGAAATATTCTATTTATTCAGCAACATACCGTAAAGCTCAATAAATGTTGAAAAACCCAATAGAAAATACTCGGATTTGTAGACAGGTTTTTCAGAAACCTATGAAATTAAAAGTTTATTGGTGTTAAGTACAGAACCAGAATGAGCAAATAAAATAAAATGTTTCCTTACATTCTGAAGTTTTACGGTATGTTGGTGATAAAATAGAATATTTCCTGACATTCTGAAATAAGTAGGATGGATGCTGACCGAATTATGAGTTTTTCAATTTTTGATGAAAATAACCAAAAATGGGTTATTTCACTTCGTTACTGCATTTTGTTCTGAAAACTAATATTGCCACGCGATTCAGCATAGTCAATAACCTATTTGGGAAGTGTTCGTTCGATATTATTAGTGAAAACAGCGTGAGTTAGGGTCGTCCTCGGAGAATCGCCCCCTATCGGAAACGGGAGAGCAGTAAAAGAAAACGGGAGAGAGCAGGTTTTGTAGTGGACGGTTTGCTGGTTCGAATCTATAAAAGAACGGGAAAAAAAGCTTTTTTTTCGTTCTTTTCCAATCTTGTCTTTCAAGCATGTGAATGGTTTACCACCTGCAGGTGGTATATCTGATCCGATTTTTATTTCTCAAGATGTCTTAAAGTGTTCGTTCTCGAACAGCGAAAACCGCATCTGTTTACCTACAATCTATCAAAAGTTATTCGAAAACTAGTCAGGAACATTCTTTTTTGAAACCTACTCAGTCGTATCGGATTCTTGCTATACGTTAACATTTAGCTGTTAGTTCTTACATACTGACTAAACAATGGATTTATGAAAAGCTTTAATTGAAATTCTTCAAAAAATACCGAGTTTTATCTTTATGCTACTTGTTTCTATTATTTTATGTACTGAGTAAATATTCGATTTTGCCAGTAGCCGGCTGTTCTTTTAACGTTACTACCATATACCTATGTTGTCTCTACGTTTTAAGAAAATTTTGACTTTTTGTTTATACAACTCAGCTCTCTGAAAAGTTCTGCTACTCGTTTCTGTGTTGGCTTCGGTCATATTGAACGAGACAAGATATGAGTGAATTCAATTCATTAGTCAGAAAACTTGCAAGCTAAGGGAACTAACCCAAGCTTTTATTATTCAGATTTTTCTCCATTCCTACTCCATTCTAGGCAATCATCGGTTATAGGGAGCCGAATCCCATTGGCTATGAGCTGGCAACTAAAATGCTTTCCAATACTAACAAAAACACTCTTATCATTTATACAGTTTAAATAGCTTTCTCACATAATTGTATAACGATTTTGGATATGTTGATACTACTTTCGCTAAGTTCGGCTCCTTAGTAATCACTATATTCTTAATCTTTTCGATCTAATAACATTGTTTTCTAAATATCCTTTGGAAACCTACTTCGGAAGTAACTTTTCGACATGACTTTCGTGATGGAAATATGAGGTCAAGTCTCCGCTTCCAATTGGTGGAGACCGCAAGTCTTTATCACTTTTCTGTTAAAGGTTATTCAAAAAATATCCGAGTGCAGTCTTCTTTTTCACCGGCAATAGTCAGTTATATTTTATTCAATTGTTGTGTTCAGTAATCGCTGTTGTGTATGTCTGACCACTTGCTTGCGTCCTACTGTTTCAATTTTTTCCAATAAATAAAACAAAATGTAGTATGGTCCCCGTCGCCAGGCATTCCTGCCTTTGAAGTTTTAAGCACATTGATGCATTGCACAAATAAGCCAGATTGGAATAAGTAATTCTTATTAAAACGGTAAATAAGCTGAAATCTACAAAGCGCACTTCTCCTTAAAAGATCCCCACATTCACATAGTCCAGATCTAGAAAAATTTGCTGTTGAAAACGTTGTTGTCTACATGGAAAAATATGGGATATCCTGTCTTCATAAATCTACTTTCATAAATCACACATTTATGAAACTTGTAAAAGGTTTCATAAATATGTGATTTGTGATACTGGATTTATGAAGACAGGACAATCCAAAGATATATCATAATCAACTTCCATACGCTACTTTTCAAACGTACGGTCAAGATAACACTGATCCACAAATAACAGTTGCATTATCGACTTTTAGTCTCAGATTCACATTATATTAACATAAAGGAAACAGAAATGAACTGCCAATATCAACGTCGTTACAAAATTTTGTTGTTCCGATAAAATAAAATTGGGAATTGTCATCTTGCTGGTAAATCTATACGTAGTAAAGGCCTTTCTATTATTGTATAGTTTATATTCATCCACTTAGAGAATTAATACATCATGTATTCACATTCTTAAAACCAATAATTCTAAAACATTGATTGTTGAAGATCTTAGTCTTAGAAATAATAGATTTATTTCATCTTCCTCTTTCTTTATTGACTAATAATCAAAAGAAACCAATTATAACAGGAAAAGGTCGAGTTTATCACAAGAATCCAAATCAATGACTAAATACCAATACTAGTGCTAGAAGTAGAAATGGAAAAGAACATCTAACAACATCAATAAATAATTTTCCGCAAACATAAACGACCGCTTTTTCATAACGACATCAGAAATCTGATAGTGGCTCTACGCAAAATGAACCACTCCCTAATGAAGACAAAACGTTTTCCGGTGTTCGAAAAATGAAGAGCAACACGAACATGGAGTGCAGCTTTATACTGAGATGTGACTAGGCAAATAAGATGAGAGGGACAAGTACCAGAATAGACGCAATCGACGTAATTAATTGCTGATAGGAAAAAAAGGGCCTATAAACTTGATCAAAAACACTGGTTAGAAAAGCGGTGTGTAAAGCAGTTAAGCATATTGACTATTTTTTGACACTTAAATGCACTATAAGAACTTATTTGGACCGAAATAAGCGCCGGTAGTTAGTGTTTCATGATGTATCTTTTTGTTTCTGTCGATGTTACACATTGTACAGGAAGAAAATCAAAAAGGCAGCTGGGCGCAAAGAAATGAACTATAAAGGAAAACAGGCGCAGGAGAGAGTGACGGCATGTATTAGAAAACAGAAATGAGCTAGTAGTGCTCAGAAACGTTGGGTGCTATATATATTGCGTATTGACATATTCTACGATTATTTTATGTGGCTATGTAATTGTACAGTCATCGATGTTTTCTAGTTTTTCTAATGGTAAAATATGTTTAAGTGTGAAGAATACCCAGGTGCTGCATTATGCCAGTCATTTTTGAATTTAGATTGCAAATGGCGATAGTGTGAGCATTCGAAGAGAATGTAGTTGAATTTTAACCGGAGACCTCAATGACATAGCAACAACTGGGTAATTTGGTATCCTTTGAGAAAGGAATGATGATGTAATGTTTCTTCAATATTGTCGTTCTGACATAAGTAAATGTACATTGTCAATAAACTAGTGTTTATAGTTCTGATTGATAAAGTATTGTGCTGTATTATCATTTTTTGATGTCATCCCTTGTAAATGAAAATATTCTGTTACCATCGCTGTTGTTCAGTAGGAAACATTAATTTATCGATGTTCAGAAAAACTAAAAAAGTGATTAGTGTATTATTATTATTATTATTATTATTATATCAAACGAACGAAAAACATTCAAATTACCTCTCACCATTTTTCTGATGCACAAAGCTAAATCAAAATTGAAATTTAGACTTGGCTTTTTCCAAATTTAAATCTACAGTGAGACACAATTTGTCAAAGGATTATTAAAAGAATTATTTTCTTAATTCCTTTTCTAGAGGGACGCTACCTTTAATTTCTCTCTCTTCCATTCGGCACACATTTGTTCCTTTTCGATATTTCGTGGTAAAACACCTGCGCAAAGGTCTTTTTATTTCATCATTGAAATACCAATTTCTCACTAATCACTCTCTATGTGCGTGATTTTCTATATACTGTTTACTCTCGTATTTCACTTCTTGATTCCTATAGCTTTTTCAATGGTAGTATACTTTTTAAGGAAATTTTGACTTTTTGTTTACACAACTCAACTCTCTGAAAAATTCTTCTATTCGTTTGTGTGTTGGTTTCGGTCATATTGAACGAGACAAGGTATGAGTGAATTCAATTCATTAGTCAGAAAACTTGCAAGCTAAGGGAGCTAACCCAAGCTTTTTGTTATTCAGATTTTTCTCCATTCCTACTCCACTCTAGGCAATCATCGGTTATAGGGAGCCGAATCTCATTGGCTATGAGCTGGCAACTAAAATGCTTTCCAATACTAACAAAAACACTCTTATCATTTATACAGTTTAAATAGCTTTCTTACATAATTGTAGATTTGATGAATCTCACTTGTTCTTCTTTTTGTATTTTCATGAGAAACAGATTATATATGATCATACAATAGAGCTTGCTAAAAAACTACTGACCGATGATGATGATCAGGTTTGCGTCGTAATTGATGAAACTTATCTCTCCATCCAAGAATCAGCGAATAACCGTTTTCAACGCAAATCCTATAGTGTGCACAAAAGTGGTTCTCTATTAACTTATGTTAATTATTTCAACAGATGGTTAGTGTCTCCTTTGAGTGTTTTCTTTTTCATACTATTGTTTCATTTCTTTGTTGTAGGATATATCCTCAGTGTTCTGGGTCCATTTTTATCCGATTCTAAAAATAATGATGCTTCTATCACCACACACAGTTTACTGAACAATTATGATGATAAACGAAGTGAAAAAGAACTTGGAGCAGTTTTAACTTAAGATTGGAGGCAGGAAATACCTTTTTTATTTCTTTTCGGGCAAATACTCTCGGTTGATGTTTTTGACAATATTGTCCAATAGCTCCTAAATCGGTTTCACTTTGCCACAGTGTGGATGATTTCAGAGAAGAGAATTACTTGATAGGGAAGAAACTTACTGTCTGATTGTTTTCACTTTATGAATGTTTATCAGTTTATATAAAACACATCTTAAACTATTTTGATTTAATTGTTTATCAAATATTGCTGAAATTTTCGTTTTATTTTCTTTTGTTTATTCTTAATAATTAATACCATCCACTTAAAACCTAGAGAATAAAAAAGATCTTTTACGAAAATGCTGTTAGGTATATTTCTATATACAATTTGCGCTGGAGAAGATTTTTGCTGCTCTTTTGCAAGTAAAGGTAGGTACCATCCATAACAAGAATCTATAGCCTTTTCCATCGGCTACAAGTTGTTTGGCCAAAGGGAGTATGTGATCTTGTACAATCGTAAAAAGATTTCACATTGCAGATAATCCAGCGTCGGTTATGTGGAACTCGTCTTTTATAGGTAAAAAGTCCCGTTTTAGTTTATCTATTTTTTTTCTTTTTGTATTTTCTTTCTTTTCCTCTCGAATTCGGCCCTTCCTGTCGGTTCCCGCTAGATATCTCATCGTATTTGTGCTTAACCCCTCGTGTGTCATACACAGGGCCAAGTATCTTATTGATGTTTGGTACAACAGAACAAAGCGACAGTGCTTCCGCTGTGAATTGCATCAGAACTGTCAAATATTTAGAAAGAACAGGTTTCCTTCGACATTCCAATGTCTCGCATTTGATACTTTCGGCAACATCACATATATCGAGAGACTGACCAATTTCCATAAAATACTCTTACGCGAGAGACAATAAGTCCGTGATATCAATTATACCGAACTCTTCGAATTTTCCAAGTTCAAGTTCAATAAATGACCCACTAAATATGATGTAAGCTGCTTTTTCATGCGGTTAAAAATATACTACATCGAAAACCGTGTAAATATGACTTTTTCTCCCGATAAATACAGTTCGAAAAAAATAATTTTACCATTTAATGGCAACTCTACTACACAGTCAATTTGAAGGTAGAAATTGTTTGTCATTTCGAACTGTGATATAAAACTTTTGCTGCCTGCCATTTTTAGCATCGCGTATCAGAGAACTGATATGAACTGACAGCTGTTTCTTCGTCATTTTAACGGATAAAATATATTTTCCCTAGAAACAATAAGCGTAAATATCATCGACTATCGTTGTAAAGTTAATTTTTCTAATTTTTTTTTATATATAATTTAAAAAAGTTCTTTCACGTCCAGAAAATTTGTGCACACAACGAAGGCCGTACTAAAAAAATGAAAAGAAATATGCGGCTGAGGAGCCTATTGAGAAGAGATGAAAACTGATGTAACATCAAAGATAACATCAGAATTACAAATAGCTACTAAGTTCTTTACTGAATTGCGAGGAAGATAGACCGTTAGAACGGAAACTGCTTTTTTCTCGTTGATAGTTGCAGAGAAATAGTGTTTTCACATGCCTTCTCGATCACCGAACTCGCCAGGACTTCGTTGAAGCCAAAATTCGATTAAGGATCTTCTGTTACTTTTTAATAATAGTATCCAAAATGTTTGAATTAAAAATAGTGACACTAAGAACTGCCAGGTCTACCAGATTCGAGTCGTCATTACAAAAAGAATCATCGAGAAAAACGTGTTACCTGTGAACCGAAATTTTGTTGTTGTTCATGAGTGACTTAAGTCATAACATAAAAGTCTTTATTTTTGAATTTCAATAGCGATCAAGGGAGGCAAGATATAATCACACAATGGCAGAGAGGAAATATTCGTGTATTACGCAACCACGTGTGATCTTTGTTTCACAATGTGAAAAGGACAAAGAGTAGACAGATAAAGATAATGTATATTTTATACGTCTTTATACGCCGTTTTAAAAAACATGGTGATGAATTTCAATAACAATCAAGAAGAGAGAGAAGGTAAACGAATAATCACACAATGAGAGAATCTATCTTGCGCCCTCATAAATCCTTCGTTCTTCTGACTTCATCAAACGTATAGAATATGAATAGGCATGCAACAATCCCAAACTAGGAATCGCTGATCGGCACCGAACGGTTTATTACCGAACATGTCCGGTTGCGAACGGTGTGGTGACTGAACATGTTCGGTTGCGAACCATTCGGTCACCGAACTATCGGTTTGGTGCATGCCTAAATATGAACACCTGTTCAAGTATTGAATTAAAAAAAGAATACTTGTTTTTAGGAAAAAATGACAACCGCTGAGCAACAACAGCAGACACTCATACCCATCCCCGATGATCAAACAATATCAACATCATCGGTATCGTCAAAGTTCTCATCATCGTCGATGGCGTCGGATGCAAATAAAACAGCTTGGGCGAAAGAAGATCGCAAAAACTTAAAAAGACTTGGTAGTGGTGGTCGTGGCAACAGAGATGGTCGAGGCAGCGAATCTCATTGGCATCAACAAAGCAAGTGAAATTAATATTAAATTTTTGAAAACCGCTTGTTCTTATCCTCATTGTCACCAAAATCCATCACTGGTACGAAGGAAGTTCGAACTACGAAAGAATAAAAAACCAGAATTAGACAGGAGAAAAGAATAGGTGTCACAATAATAAGGGTTAATTTTTGCTCTTTTGCTGGATTATGTCCATTATTGTATATGTAACACGTATCGACAACATTTAGGCATATGTCCTTTCAACAACATTTAAGTTTTTTTTGTACGAAAAAAATTTAAAAAGCTAATAAAGAGATACGCAGTGTTGATTCATTGTTTTTACAAACGAAAAGCTAATACGAAACGTAGAAACACAGTATAAGCACTGCTCTTCATATTCAACATTTTGTACCTTTCTAGACAAGCATAAACTTTCTTTTTCTCTCTCTCATACTTCTATTATGAAACTCAGAGGTAACCGTCGAAAACTGTATTTTTGAAGTGATCTCCATAATGGTAAAATTCGTGAGGATTCACCGCTTCAACTGAACTTGTACTAGGCCCGAGCCCGAAATTTAACCTATATAAATTTCTAAAATATAATGGTAAAACTCCTTCGCTGTATATAGAAGAAGAAGAAGAAGGGTTAGTCTGAATTTATTTGATGAGAAAGTCCTGCTTCTCTGAATGTCTGAGAAGAAGAAGTTTTGAGGTTTGAGTTTGAAGATTAAAAATGCGAAGAATAGATCTGAATCTGAAGTTAAAAGTTGGCAAGAATGAATAAAGAATCCAAATTTACTTTAGATTATGACTTGTTTTTCGTTTTGTTCCTCGGAAACGACTTGTATAAAAATAATTAATAATAAATAATTTCCTTCATCTATAATCTCTCTCTAACACCCGCGAAGCTTCGAAGCTTCAAGAATTTCTAGAATCTGCGATAAAACCAAGGAAGGAGAATACTATAATGGCGATGAGCCGTTACAATCGTCCCGGATTCAAAAATCAAGAACCTTCTTTGTTTTTATTTTTATTTTCCTTCTGCTTGATATTCGAGAGTGAATGACCGGCAGCAAAGAAATATAACTAGCCTGTTAGAGATTCTCTTGAAACGTTTAATATAGAGATTGTCATGTGTTCGTTGTTGTATTGGATATTATGTGTGGACTGAATTTCTACGAAATCGTCGACGCAATATTAATGACTACGACGAACAGAAAGCAGCGTGTCGTGTATGTTACGTCTGATTCATGGTTAGAAACCATTATGGATTAATACATATATTGTTCGATCTAAACTTGTTACGATTTTTCGGTTCTCATAGACACTTCATTCATCTCATTTGAATGAAAATTCAAAACAAATTAAGTCTCTTCAACTCTTATTCATCAGTGAATAAACTCAACAACATCAAAAATATTGATTAAATTAATAAAATTAAATTAAATTGAACTAAATTGAATTGGATTGAAGTAAGTTGAATTAAATTGAATAAAATTTTGAAATGAAAACGTCCACCATCGTCGTCTTATCGTCAAACAAAAGAATAAATAAAGAAATAAAAAAATTATACATACAAATTTGTTTGCCGATTTTGAGGAAAAACTGTTTGAGTTCTATCATTATTAGTTGGAAAAACAGAAGATTTAGCTGTGTGATTCTCTTGACCAGAAGAATTTGTTGATGGAGAAGGAGATACCGCAATACCGTACTAGAAACCATTTGTACACGACTATTACCCAGTATTTTATTACAACCTTTACATCTTTCATGCTTTTCTGTCTTCATTTTGTGGCAATCCACAAAATCTCTCTGGAATCTGAAAACAACCGAGGTTAAAAACGTATTTTGAGCTTCTTTTCCATAAAAACAACTGGGCAATGTGTGCAAATGTCGTTTCGACAAAAGTCCAGTCAAAATAAGGCAAAAAAGATGCGGAGTCGTTTTCAAATCAAACACGATCGCCTCCTTTGGAAAGTTGGAGGTTTTGATGCTTTATATTTCTGAATAAAATATAACTATTGAGAACCGTCAAGATCCGTCAAGATTAGTAGTGTCACAGCCAGAACTCGTAGAAACCTATCTATTAGGCAGCAATCTCTGGATTCCTTCTTTTCTTCGACACAGTAACTGTATCTCATCTTCTTGGACCTTTCTGGATATCTTGTCCAAGGACATCCTTACCAGATCACCAACTGCACCTATGAGCCAATTACTAATATTTCACATTAATTGCGAATCACTAGCCCGAAATAACGTTCGCATTTTCCGTTAGTACTCATGCAAAAACTTATTATGCTGCTCCTTCGCTTTATAACCGAACCGAGTAATTGAATCATTAACGAACGATAACTTGCAAAGTTGCCTATGAAGTGGGAACAGCTGATCGTAAAGAAGAAGAATTAGAAAATTTAGCTCATTAGTAAGTGGCTTCAGTGAGGCAAAACTCACTTTCGAGAGCCTTTTTTACGATGAAAACGCGCCCGAGACGTCTTTTAGTAGATCTATGCGACCGTACGCTGGATTAAGTTCATTTGCTTGTTTTTTCCTTTTTATGTATTGTAGTGTAGGAAGACGTACAATCTAAACGCGGACATTTTCGAGTAAAAACCACGGTTATCTTAGCGAGATTTTGTCAACCTACAACGTAATCCATTCCTTCTAATACCTATAGCAAAGAATCAATAAAATGGACAAAAAAAGATAGATTTTATCTATTTTCTCTCTTGTACAAACACCAGAGACAAGCTCTTTACATTCTACGATTGCTGCGTTTGCTACGATCATAATTTTTACAGCTTCCCTAAGTCCGCAATCCCTAAACTCTTTCACGTATCTTGAAGTGCCCTCCACAATCTGGGAAAGTTTGAAGCAAATCTGAATGGGAGACACTCTCTTAAATAAGCAAAATAATATTTTATGACTTTTATTTAAATGAGCAGTAAAATAACCTGAATGAGCAATGATCAATTTTAGCAATAATAACTAACACTGACTGAGCAATAATTATATTGACTGAGCAATAGTTTATTTAGATTGAGGGTAAATTTTATATAAAAAGGGCAATATCGATTCATTTATACAAACACGTATTGTTTCAGTTTTGTAAAATAAAATATTGTCATAGTATGACTGACTTATATTTATCTTTTTTTCTTTCTCTCTTCTCTTCTGCCATACAGATATGTACGATATACATATATGTATCATCTTCTTCTTTACCTTTTTTCAGTCGTTCACTATATATATTGTGATTGTTTGGAAAATAAAAGATAAGTTTATGTTCGATCAGTTTCACCGATCCGCTGTGATCAAATATATAATTTATACAAATGGCTCAATCACACCACGTAGCGCAATATATTTCTGAAAGTGATGATATGGAGCTAGGATCTTCTAAAATAGTGAAGAAGTGAAAAACAAAACAAAACAGTCGAAAATGAGTCCCAATATGCAGATACAACGATAAAAATGATGCTATTAATAAAATAAAAAATGATGGTATATGGAGCAAAACTCATACAAATACAACAGTGAAGGCAAACAGGTTTATTATAGATGTAATCAAGTTAAACGACGTAGAAAACAGTGTCCAGCTGGTATTCATATTTTATACCGTAGTGAAAATGAATGTGTTTCAATGTATGAAACTGGAGATGATCATTTACACCAAGAACCGAAATCAACTGTCATAGACCAACAATCAAAAACAGTAATTGACGAATTGTTCAAAATGAAGGTCAAGCCGAAACACACACTGGAAATCTTAGATGAAAAGGGTTATCTGGTCCTAAAAAACAGCAATTATCTAATTATTTGACATCGTCCAGAGAAAAGTTGCTTGGTACAACAAGTATAAGTTTAGGCCAATTGAAAGGTTGGTGTCAACAAAATTCAGTTATACCTGATGATGATGATAAATCTTGGGTAACATTGATCTGGAAGGGGTTTCCTTGTCTTATTCTTGGGGTCACAGATATGATCAAACAGTTTCACCCATATAGATTCCCTGTTTGTACAAATGAAAAAGGGAAAGATTTTAAATTTATATTTATGTGTATTCCTGATGGTCTACGTGATTTGAATGAACGAACAAAGTCTAATACTAATTGCAAGTTGGTTCTGAAGCTATCAGAAATGCATTTTCAAAAGTATTTGGAACAAATCGTAGTATTGTTATATGCTGGGCTCATATGCGGAAACGCGTAGAAAAACAGTTATGTATAATACAAGATAAAAATTTACATACTGGAATTATGGATGACGTTGATACATTACAACTGTCGAAAGATAAAAAAAACATTTGAAATTGCCACAAAACTATTCTTAAAAAAGTGGAAAAAACCAAGAACAATTTATTCATTATTTCTCAAGTGACTGGTTAGAATCAAAAAACGGTTGGTATGAAGGCTTAGAAATGTATGGTCCAAGCACAAAGAATGCTCTAGAGGCAACAAATCGTGTCATAAAAGATGAAGATACGCTAAGAGAACGATTGGTTTTAGCAGGATTTACAGTTGTTCTATTTCCAAGTGTCAATAAGTGGTCCAAAGAACGAAATCCGGCTGGTATCAATTCAGAAAAGTTCGAACATCAATCGTCAATCACATTATCACACTGGACCGATGGATACAATTAGGTTAAGCTAAATAAAGAAATTATAGGTGTTCCAAGGGTAATACAACAAGGTATTATTTGCCTGCTGCTGCAGAACTACAATAACAGGTAAAGAAATAAAACGGTATGAGACTTGTAGATTTAATTTATTTGACACATACAAGTCCGTCTACTTCAACATATGGTGCGTCGGTTTACCTAAGAATGCTGAATAATGGAGAAAAGCAACTTGCACTTGCCCATCATTCCTTAAAAATTATATTTGCAAGCAAATTATAGGTACGGTTATCAGGTTAAAATATTGCAAACCTCCACCAGAGGCCAAAAATGTGGGAATCGGTACGAAAAGAAAAAGAGGTAGACCATCTAAAGCAAAAAAATCTTTACTGATGCAATAAATTCTTTTTTTATCGTCAACAGTAACTAAAAATAATGTGCTTTCTCTTTTTTTATTGCTAATATAAGAAATTACTACTGTTATTTAATCAATTAATTAGTATACGTTTAACAATATAAAATTGCTCAAATATAATTCTTTTTTGGCTCACAGATTATTGCTAACTAGCATCTTAATTATTGCACATTCCAATATTTTTATTGTTCAAATAAATACTAGCCATATTTTATCAATAGAAGCCGAAAAAACTTCAAAATGCTTTTTCTAGAAAATTCTAGGTCCGTAATCGCGATGCGCTTGCGCCATTTTGCTTTTAGAAAACTCCAACCTGCAATTTGGGCTTTTTTCGTACAAAAATTATTCAGTATGACATTCTATACTAGCTCATGAAGGGAAATTTTGAAGTTTCAAAAATTAGGTTTTTAAATGCAAAACTAACATTTCTAAAAAATTGAATGTTTTTATTTTCATGTGTCAAATTTTTTATTTTAAATTCTAGACAACTACGGTTACCCTCCGCAAA
The DNA here is from genome assembly GCA_905250885.1 of Didymodactylos carnosus. Lineage (NCBI taxonomy): Eukaryota > Metazoa > Rotifera > Eurotatoria > Philodinida > Philodinidae > Didymodactylos > Didymodactylos carnosus. Next base: position 1,845 of record CAJNOQ010005768.1, on the reverse strand, counting down.
CAAAAACACGTCCTTGAGAATATCTAGCGATAAAATTATGTTGCCGGGCCATAGTAGCTAGCTAAACGTACTACTTTTATTGAACTAGCAAAGTATATCTAGTATTGTATCGTGTTAGCTAGCTGTATCGCCCGATAGTCGATACTTTTTTCTGCTTCAGCCCAAACTCTTTTCACATATGTTTTGAAGTGTCCTCTACAATCTGGGAAAGTTTGAACCCAATCTAAATGGGAGACATATTAAGAGATAATCAAGCTGCAGAAAACAAGCTACGTTCGTTTATTCCAAAAGTCCTGCCGATATTTTACATTACTAAAACTAACATGAATATTTCGGTCAATCACAATACAAAGCATTATCAGGTAGTATACGTTTATCTATTAAGAGCCGAGCCATTACAGATAAGCCACGACCAACCGTGCTCAATCAACTTTCTCCAAACTTGATTTCAATTACATAGGTCAAAAGTACCATCAATAGCAAGTCTTTTGCCGCAAATCGCAGCTTTACAGCCCAAGTGGTTATTGAGATATTCAAGTTTTAAGAAAAGTTGTCATTTTTCTCGCAGTGAATTAGGATCAATTAGCGTTTAATCTTGAGTGTGTTATTTCCTAACGGCTTGACTTAGAGACACGAACATTTCAGCACAAATACAACTTGGATCAGGCTAGAAAACAGTGCATGTCCGGACTCTATAGGTCGTTTTATTATCAAGTTATAGATGGCGCTACCGCGACTAGTTCACCATTCATTATCTCGTGCGTAACCGGCTCAATGAGGCTCAGTCTTTTAGGGTAGATATTAGACGAGTGGAGTGATAAAACGGCAAAATAAAAACTTTGAACTTCCAAGAGGAACGCGAGATATTGAACTTTTAGTGAAATCTCGGCGTCGTCAGATAGACTCAATCCATATAAAACCTACTACCATTTGCATGGACCTCTGACGTCAGTGACGAGAATTTTCTCATATTATAGAGCTCAGCAAGCTGAACCGAATGATGAAAATCGCAAGTCTCTAGCCTTATTAGAAAAAAGTTATAGCTAGGACTGTCACGTTAACGTACTTTACATTTACGTTAGAATTAACGACAGCCCTATATGTGACTAAAGCTAGGACTGTCACATTAACTTTACGTTAAAATTAAGGTTAACGTACTTTACGTTTACGTTAGAGTTAACGTTAACGTATCGTTAAACGAAAATTAACGTTAATTAACGTTAAATCTGACAGCCCTAGTTATAGTCATTTTATCCTCGCATCGGAAGAATGCATTTCCGGCAGCTTTCGCCGAACTTGTAGAACGTCTGCGGACCAGATTACCTAATGCAGAACCTTGAACTTGGTATCAAATGGAAGAACGCGTCGAGTTCGATATATTCCCATGAAGAAAAGTTATACTACACCTTGGGGCTTGAGATAGAGATCTCTGAAAAACTCGGTTTTCTAGAACATCTAGTAATCTTAAAATTTCTTTCAGAAGTTTTTCAACCATATCATTGGATAGCCCCTTCAATTCTTCATAAAATGAGATGCTGGTCAACTTTCTACAATCTTCTGTCAAAACGTGCCATAGAAAGTACGACACTGCTCGATAGTGGCAATAAAGAGAATGAATTTATATAATGTGTATATTTACGTGATGTGAAAAAGCCTGTAACTCAGTCGTCCAAGATTGTAGAAACTTGACCAGCATCTCATTTTATATGGATTGAGTCTATCTGACGACGCCGGGATTTCACTAAAAGTTCAATATCTCGCGTTCCTCTTGGAAGTTCAAAGTTTTTATTTTGCCGTTTTATCACTCCACTCGTCTAATATCTACCCTAAAAGACTGAGCCTCAT
>CAJNOQ010005767.1:0-14696 GCA_905250885.1 Didymodactylos carnosus | reverse complement strand
ATGTAGAGCTGGGGAATGTCTCATTTTAATCAGAAATGTGCGCGCTACAATTATATCTTATTTAAAAATGTTTTGGTTATTTTTTAAAGTTTCTGAAAAACTGATTTTCTAGAAAACTGGGCCTTCAAGAAACATGGGCAAAAATGCTTTATGCCACTAGAATCAGCTCGTCGAGCCCTACACACTGGGATATCTCCCATTCAAAACGGTAATTCACACTTGGAGACTTTCCCTCGTAAGTCAGAAGTAGTTTTAAAACAAATTTATTGAGTTCAAACAAAGTCAGGTTTCGAAATCAAAAAGACAAAAAAGTTTCGTGCGAGGTTATCACATTATAATAAATAAACACATTTAGAAGAATAGCTGAATAAATCTTAAACATGTTAACATCAATTTAATGAAGCAAATTGTGCGTGTTTTAAAAGTGAATGTTTAAACATTAACATAGGTTCATGAGTGAGAAATCTAGGGCGCTCAACTAGTCTTTGTCGATTGCGCGCACCATTCGAATTTAGCGCAACAACAAGTTTGATTATTTCTTATGATTTAGTCTTTCTTGAAACAGCTTTGACACAGCACATATTTCACTCATTATTTAGTTTTCTGTTAAAATAAAAGTATATAATCGGGTTCCATGCCTTCAACACGTGCAAATAATCAACATCATTCTGTATGAAGCACTAGGAAAATATCACAGGAAGCACAGACAATTACACCACAAGCACAACGTAGTTTTGGCAAAAAAAAGATGATTCAAAAATTAGCTGAATTGGGAATTGGTTCCCCTTCTGCTTCTTAATATGTTACGTTTGATATATAAGGCCAATGTTGGTGTAGGACAAATGGAAGTTGATATATCTACAGTGCCAATGAATACTATAGCTAGTAGTGTAAATATGGATGTACCACAATCAAGTTCAGCAACAACATCACCATTTGTTCCGTTAGCAAGTACATTAACTACTGATACTCCAATTTTAGCTAGCGGACATTTTTTGCCAGCAACCACGATATCAGCATCAGCCACAGGAAGTAACGATCAAATTGGTGGTAAGAATCTTTTACGCTTTTCATCAATCCATTGGTATTCCATGATAACACTGTGAGTCACCATCATTATATACTGATGATGGTACCTTAGAATATGTTGTTCCCAAACTAAGGCGAGCGATAGTTGAAGGTGCTGATGCTAATCTAGCCCAGTTACTAATTCCTTATGAAGGGATACAGACAGTGCGCGAGGTAGAAACGGGGGATACTTGTGTTCATTTAAAACAAACGCCAGATCCATGTTTTAATGAAATCCTGGCACTTGGAGAATTGGTTATCGCATTCGTCCGCTATGTCAACATCATGTACGAAACTCATCCAAACAGATGTCTAGAGTTGATGATTTAGCGGTCTCCTCGTTAGTTTCGAGAACTTTTTTTCAGTGGGTTGCGCGTACCATAGGCGTATTCATGGTTCAAACACTTAGAGTTTTCTAAGTGAGAAGTGCTTGTAAAACAAATTTATTGAGTTCAAACAAAGTCAAGTTTCGAAATCAAAAAGACAAAAAAGCTTCGTGCGAGGTTATCTCATTATAATAAATATTAAAAAGCGGATTAGACAAGCCCTATCAATAAAAGGCTTCCTAGATTATTTTCGTTAAAAGTAGTCGTTCTGGTAGAAGTTATTCGATCAAATTATGTGATCGAAAATAGCTCTACATTTCAGTGTGAATACGATCCATTGGTCCAAATTTTACTTCACTATTTGTAGTTGGATCCCAACCTGTATTAGCCGCATGCATTTTTCCATACTCTAATAATGCTTTCATATCATCACTTTCCAAAGCGAAATCGAATATATCCATATTTTCTTTTAGTCTTTCCGTATTACTTGTTTTTGGTATGGTAATAAATCCATTCTGGATTGACCACCTGAGCAAGATTTGAGCTGGTGTTTTATGATATTTTTTAGCTAAATTTTGTACGAAAGTATCATTCAGTACACGCGCTTTTGCTAATGGTGAATATGCCATAATTGCTATGTTCTTTTTTCGACAGTAGTCAACAATGTCCTCATTCGGCCACCAAGGATGTAGTTCAATTTGATTTACGACTGGTAGTGGACGGCCAGCATTAATCAACCATTCTAAATGCTTGACACCAAAGTTCGAAACCCCAACTGATTTAATTTTTCCTGTTTTCTGTAATTCCAACATAGCGTCATAAACTTCAAGTACGTGTCCTCCTTGTGGTGAGTGAATAAAGTAAAGATCAATATAATCTACTTGTAGTTTCTTAAGACTTTGTTCAAATGTTTGTAAAAAATGATGACGTCCTCCTTCTGTTGTAAACACTTTTGTTGAAATGAATATTTCTTCTCTCGATGGCTTGACTTGTGCTGCTTTTAATCCATCTCCCGTTTGTTGTTCATTTTTATAGAGTTCAGCCGTATCAAATAATCGATATCCTAATTCTGTTGCTTTTGCGACGATGTTGGTAGTTACTGTACTTGCTTCTGCTCTATACAGACCTAATCCAAATATTGGAATTGAATTTCCATCATTCAACTTTATTCGAGATGTCAGTGATAGCGCGGCTCTCATTTCACCTAATATATATCTGAAATAACTCATAAACCGGTTTAAGAATGTTTTTGAGTACAGAAGGACAATATCTTACGTTTTTGGAAGAAATAAAAAGTGCACATTTAGAAGAATAGCTGAATAAATCTTAAACATATTTACATCAATTTAATGTAGCAAATTGTACGTGTTTGTATAATCTGCGTAACTTTTAAAACGTAAAAATCTACAAGAGATTATGAATTCTTCTACTGACTGGCACTTGTTACGAATGCTAGTTCAATTCTATTTTCGCTATAGGTCAGTTGAGTAATATTTATCTAAATACATAGAAATAACGAATGGCGCGAAAAGACTAGGATGATGTTGTTTTCTATTTTTAGGCACTAAAATAAAGTCGAAAACCACGTTCACATGCACCATCCTAGTTTGATTGAATCATAACAAATTTTTATCTACGAATCTATCTATTTCTTCTCATTTCTTTTATCTATTTCATCGCCAAATTTTGGCATGCATGGTGTCGACTTAATCAGTGAACCAGAAAGTTTGATCAATAATCAGAACAACGATGCTTTTTTCATGATATTCAGAGGCGCTTGGACCGAAGACGAGGGAGAGGTAGCTTCCGTATTTTTTACTCTACACCAAAACTGGAAGTTTTTTTAATGCGTGATCGGCGGTTGGAGATACATCATACGCGATGTAGAGTTGATAACCCCCAACTAAATGACTATCTCTTTACTAGAGGTGGATTAGAAAAGTCATCGGCGTGTGCATGCGGCTTTAATAGAGAGACTACTAAACATTTTTTCATGGACTGTGCTATTTACGATAAGTCTCGTAATTTTATGTTTGAGCAGCTGCGTATTGTTCTTAATGATAATCACATTACGTTGGAGCACATACTTTTGAAACGTGAATCTATCCGAGCACTGGCTAAGCAGGACCTGGTAGGAGTGTATACAACCATCCTCCAATTTATTGATACTACTGGAAGATTTAATCAGTCATGATGTACTAAACCTTTCGGATCTCAAAATTCGATTCCCAATTCTCTCTCTCTCTCTTCACCAACATTAGTATAACCTTTCTTCTCTATATACTCATTTTGTTCCAGCATGTTCATCTAGAATCCGGCATACAATGGGATATCCCGAATTGCCGAATAAGTGTTTTTCTCTGGTAGTTGTACTTTTATTTTATTTTTTTTATTTTACCATTATTTCGTGAATAAAAGGAAAACTGTTTAAATTAAAACTGGAAGTAACGGGTGATCCAGATTAAATTATCGGCTTTTGCAACCTTTTTTTCTCAGGTTAAGCGTGATTAAAAATTTTCATTTGGATGTTAAAAGGTAGAGAATTTTGCATAGGTTTTAGCCATATCTAAATAAGTATTTGCCGTTTTTCTACAGCATTAGAAGTACGGAAAGCCACAAAAAGCTAAAACAACTGAAAAATAAGGTCATCTGGAAAACTAGAAAGTTTTGAAAATAAATGTTTATTCAGTTAGATAAGTATAAAATTAGGCTTAGTTATAAAAGATGCAGACTTTCTCGGGGTATCTGATGGTTCAGCCATTACACAGCTGAACGAGTGGAGTTTTCTCTGTCTACTTACAATTAAAGGAATTTTATTACAAAAATTAAAGTAGAGAAGAAAATGTGTCTAAAATAAAATAGAAAAAAATGTGTTTCGATCACCAAATTTTATTCTACCCAAATTATCACGAAATAACAACACTTTTGATCACTAAATTAATTAACAAAACAAATGAATTACATTTTATATTGTCCGAGCATCAATTGAGAAAATGGCGCCATTCGTTTGGTTGGATACATATCGATCTGGTCAATAGACATCATTCGACGATTTTGTGGTATGGCAAACATCATGTTGATTAGTGTCACCGCTTACAACGTGTACATGTCTAATTGGCCTCAAGCAATATACATGCAAACACTCTGTTGGACTGGCTATTTTATTTAAAACGTATTCAATTAGTGATAAAACGCGTTGTGAACCCCTAGATAAGAGAAAAGCTAAAGGTCGCCCAAAAAACGTTCGGACAATTTTGCTGCCATAAAGTTGTAAACATGTTTTTCATGTTTATGATTAAAAGTATTGTTTGCTGTTAATTAATTTGATCATCAAAAGTGTTATTTTTTGAAATCATTTGATAGAATAAAATTTTGTGATCGAAAACGTACATACTCATAAAATAATAGAAGTTGACTGGATTTACCAAAGCATACAAAAACAAGTTTAATCTCGTTTTTTTACAAAAGAAGTCATGGCTTAAACACAACAATCACATTACATCACAGTTACAAATTAGATATAAAAAAATAAAATAAACCTATTAACTTTCATCATTTTGATTATTATCTCCATTCATCAATACATTAGTCAGAGGCTCTGATATTGTTGAACATAGATCAAATTCATCTTGTTCACATGGCTTCATCTTAAAACAACAAACACCAACATGAATAAAGTGATCGAGAAAAAGTCCCATTTTGACTACTTACAATCCACATTCCAAGGCCATTTTTTCGAAATGCTTTGCCAACCTAAATGTATGATTATGTTGTTTAAGATTAATAACCTGACAATATTGTTTGCTTACCTCTGCTTTTGCTAATTGATAATCTGTACATAAATTTTTGGCGTCACAATAGATATTTGGTACGACATCAATATCTGATCTAAGCAATTTGATAACTTTTAACCAGTGACCAAATAGTGCTGCTTTCGAGACTGTAGATGATTCACGATTAGCTTGAAGACCAGTAACAGTTTCGATAACTTCGATTGTTTGATCCACACAGTTCCATATTAGACAGTGATTTGGCGCACGACTTGTTGTTCGCATTTCGGGATATGAAATGCCCGAAATAAACGGACGTCGTAAACCAAAAGGTTGTGGAATGTCTTCAATTGCCTAATAAATAGAGAAGAATTAGATTAAAAATCTGAAAATAGCGTTTGACTTACACGCTCGATTCTTGCATATAACGCTCGTCTGATATGAACGGAATGATATAAACTTCCAATAATGATACTTGTGTAATAGATTGGATCAATCAACATGCTCAGTAGTGCGCCTTAATATATAAAAAGTGAATCAATGAAATACTATACTAATATCATTTATTTTACCTTGCAAGCCAATAAAATTCCAGCGACAAAGTTTATCTGAACAAGACATTGTTAATAAACGTTCACCACCTTTAAAGTAAAAAAATTAATATTTTGTTTTCACCATAGTATTTAAAATTTTTTGTATACCTAATACACCATCCCATGTTTGAAGACTCTGATAGATTGTTTTAGCAAGTACTGGTATGGTTCCTTCACCAGCTTCAATTTTTGTTCGAAGTAAACCTCGAGATTTTCTTAGTGGATGACTTAAAAATGAAAACAATAAACATAATTATGATTATATATTTTAACACAATGTAATATACCTCACTGGTGAATTTGATGGTTCATTAGACACTACTTCTTCTCTGGAATCTTGCTGCTGTTCTTGAGGTGCAAACAATCGGCCATCACCACATGGAGAAGTCGAAATATATAAATGAAATTGTATATTATCTTTTAATCTACATTTTTGTTTATTATGTCTTAATTCAAATATTGACTCAGCTCTTGTTGTTTCATCGCAGAATAACATTAATTGATGGTAACAATAACGTAATAAACACCGACGAGAAACAATTTCTGCATGACAATCATTTAACGCTTTTCCATTTAATACTAATCGCTCACCATTAATACATTTCGTACCTGTTGTTAATGAAATAATTTCCATTGTTGATAAATCAAAATTTTTTGTCATCACAATTCCAGCTAAAACTTTTCGGCGTTGTAAACGAACATCATTGGTTGTTAATTGTTGAAACTTTTCTTGAATACAATTAGCTATTTTATCGGCTAAATCTTTTCCTGAATATGTTAAAGTTGAGGGTAGCGTATCATTTTCAACGGGGACATTGCCTAGAAAAATTTTTTATCGATATTAAAAGTTATTTTTTTTTATATGGAATTACCTTCTTTATCAAAACACATTCCATATATTTTTTCTAATCCTAATTGTGCTGCACGTGTTTTTGCTAATTTTTTACTTCGTCCTATTCCAATAAATGTTTGTCCGTCAATCATAACAGAAAATTTAAATTCTTTCACTTCAGTTGTTTCACCAGTTGTTACATTATCGTTTATCAATTCAAATTTAGCACCACGTTTCAACTGATTAAGGATATACAACGGTCCCATGCCACTTTGAATTTCTTTAGGTTCATTCGGTGGCTGTTGATTTTGATTTGTTGTAATAATGTTATTTAAAGTTATATTATCAATATTACTATCATCAGTTATATTTGTCGATATCGTATCTTCATCTTGTGATTTTTGACATTCTTGTTCTATCTGATCATCACTGGTGCTCGTCGATTCGAATGGAAACGGTAATTGTACAAATGAACGAAGAGCTTTTTCGGCAGCTAATTGCTTTGCTTCTTTTTTAGTTGCAGCCATGCCTTCAAATGTTTGTCCGTTGATTTCAACAGCCTAGAATAGTCAATTTATGTATTAATATATTTATCGGTCTCAAACTGACGAGGGCTTCCCCAAGTGTCAAACCGCCTTTTGAATGAAATATATGAGGATATAGGTAGTTATGGCGCTGTTTCCAACTATCATAGTTGGGATTTCCAGTATCTCTTCCAATATGTCCGGTTTCTGCTACACGTTTTCGCTCAATAGCAATTTGGAGATCACTCCTTTGCAGAGCAAGACAAGTTATACACGTCGATAAATTGGTTTGACTATCGAATGAGGTCTGACAGAGTTGTAAACATTTCAACTCTATATTTTGACGAATGATTGAAGATAAATAGAGACAATGAATTTAGTGAGAAATCGAAGGAAAGAATAACGATAAATGAAATATTAAACTGCTTACACGACTCATACTCAAGTCTTCTACGCCTCTCTAGCATTTCTGAATTCGTTTCCTGTCTAATGTAGACCTTTTCTGCTGTTCTATTATTTTGTCAGTGACACTGCTACTTATCCAGGAGAATATGGAGTGAAAATGTTTACAACTCTTTCAGCTCTCATTCGATAGTCAAACCAATTTATCGACATGTATAACTTGTCTTGCTCTGCAACGTGGTGATTTCCAAATTTGCTATTGAGCAAAAACGTGCAGCATTTGCTACTTTTCTAGAAATCGAACATATTGGAAGAAATACTGGAAATCCCAACTATGATAGTTGGAAACAGCGCCATAACTACCTATGTCCTCATATATTTCGTTCAAAAAGCGGTTTGACACTTGGAAGGGCCATACTCTCGTAAGACACGAACGAACCATGGTGAAAATAGGTCGATGAGACGGACCGGTTTGAGATATCAATTTATATTCTACATTTGGTTTAAATTCATGTAACATCATCAAGGAATTTTTGGACGATGGCGACGTGGTAGTGGTATTAGTAGATGAAGTTGTTCCATCACTGCTTGGAGATGAAGATGATAGTTTCGTACGTTTTCTTCGACGACTTGTATCAGAGTCATCATGTGGTCGCTTAAGTTCATTCGGTAATGTTGCAGATGAGGGCAAACGTTTCAATGTGTTATGTTCAACTAAGAAAAAAAAACATAGGAACACAATATAAACAGATGTTACAAGATGCACTGAAGCAATTCATGGAGTGTTTCTATGCATTTGCTAGTGAATGTCAACTTTTGCTAAGTTCTTTATGAATTATATACTTATGTTTGCTAATTTTATACTTTTTCCACATACTGGATTACTCACAAATCATTAGATATAAGAGCAGAACATTATCAATACGAAGGAGAGATAGATTAACGTTTTTTTTCTTCTGAAACTGAACAGAACTAAACCACCATCTTTTTCAAGACTAAATAGTATGACTAAAAGTTTAGGGAGATTATATTGCGGAATTGTTTAGTCTATTTTTTCCAACAGTTGGAATCATTGCTTGCAATAATCTGCCCACGATTTTCTTGTCTCTCATGATAAGATGTTTCTGCTCGAGTTTATTGTTTGACGATATGATTGAAAAATAAGTGAGATATACGAACACATTTATTGGGATAGTTTTCTACTACTTTTCTATGTTTCCAAATACCGTTTCAAACCGTTCTGGATCGAAGCTATTTTTAAAAATTTCAGCCAACTTTGAAGACAGAGCCAAAACTGGTCCCATCACTAGTACGAATACAGTTTTATATTTTAATGATGAAAATTCTTCTGCCACCAAGGTTAAAATAAAAAAGAAAAGTTTTTATTCTGCTTCTTTAATAGAATATGAATGACAATACGTTTTGCCCTCGATACTAAGAACAAGATCACCTTACGCTGTAAAAAAGCAAGTGCCCGATGACACTTTTTGGAGTCAGTGTCAACGCGAAAACTGAAAAATAGTGCCTCGTAGTAAGGTACTTTTCAAAGTGTCCCATTCATCGTCCAACTTTACAGTACATATTTCGCTGAAATAGGGCACTAAATGAAAGTTAAAGTTATCTAGTACGAGCTCTGCTTCACAGTTAGAATCAGTCTGGCCCGTTTGGTAAAAATTTTTTCCAAATAGGTAAAATATCAGTGCTCTTTGAAAATTCTGAGCTAATTAAAATGTTTTTGCATGATCTGAAAATAATTTTTGTTTTACTAAAAAAAGCTTAGGGATTAGAGTAAGCTTGTAACCACAAAATGATGAACAAAAGAAATTTCCCGTTAACAAGCCTCGAGATACGCCGTCTTATACAGTCAAGTATAGAGCGACGATGACTCCAATTATAGAAGATCAATATTATGTTTTTATGTGTTTATTAATTAAAGTTGTGCTCCTAGAGGGAACTAAGAGCAGAATATTGAAAACACAGATAAATAGAAAGATAGTTCCTGAGAATGTAAGTAAATGTTATTTCAGGAAAAGAGATATCTAAAAATATCAGACGCTTCAATCTTCTCTTCTGATGAAAAACTGGAGTTTTATGGGATTTTGTGACGAGCAAAAAGCTCAGTAAAATACCAGTTGTTACGGTCCTATACGTCGGTTTCAATTCTGCTCTGATTCAATTGCAAGCACGTTGGATAACAGAAAATCTACTCTTATAAATTTAAATTATTATGTATATCAACTATCATCACTACTAACAATAGAATACTCCTATGGATGGATGCTCAGGCTCGGAAATTGATACATCTCGTTTTTGTCAATTTATTGGACATTTGCTATCTAATAATTATACTATAATCTTCACAAATCAGTTCATATGTAGAATATAATGCATTTTATTGTTGATCAACAAAAAAGATGAGCAGGATGGTTGTCTGATCAACTTTATTTATTGATTTAACGCAAATTGATTGTTTGTATAGAAGAAAATATCGATAAAATAATTGAAAAGTGCCTAAACGAATTATTTGTCGTTCCTTATAGTAATAATATTTTAAATAGAAAAAAAAGGAAATGTCTACTACATTTCTCAAAGAGATGCTTATGTTTTCAGAGACAAAAACTATAAAGGGATCAAGTTTGTTAACCATATTTTATGTCGATGTGATCCATTTTCAAAAATTTCATCAAGTACACAACTTCAACGAAACAAAACGCTCTTTTTTACAATCATCTTCTAGTAAGTGGAACATAGTCTCTTCAAAATATATTTAACTAATATGTCTAAATTCTAAGGACAAGAATATATTTCTCTGTTATTCATAACTAATGACATCACTAATGTCTTTATCTCAACGTTATTTAATTTATTTTAAAAAAGAGAATGAAAGGAAAAGAAATCTTATTAACAACTCATCGTCATTATTTATTACCAAACAAATGAACAAAAGACAAATGCCAAATAAGAAAAAAAAAATTCTCATGTTTTGTCAAAGTCTATTTATCATGTAAACAAAGACATTGTTACAATCTTCTTTTCCTAAAAAGGGAGAAGAAAGAAAAGATTTTAAAAAGGTAGTGAAATCAAGCGTAAAAGTGAAGAACACGTCTGCGATTGAGTTTTTTCAATTGACATAAAACATAATAAATATATTTGAACTCTACCATTTCTCTTTCTTTAATGAAAAATGCCGGAAATTCATTAAATATTCTATATATTTTACTAGGATGATTTTCCTTGCAAAGGACAAAAAAAAGAAAATATTTCTATGATTCTTTGAGATGTTCACCTGAAGAAAAGGAAAAATGAGAAAGTTTACGATTAGCTATGATCTACTTGAAACATCCACTTTTGAAAAGAAAATATTTTTTTTGCTACACTTAATATTTATAAGTGAAGAAAAGAGAAAATTTCATAATTGTAATACATATCTACATGTTTATTTATTACATACCATTGTAGTTAACAAAAGACATGTATAGTAAAGGTTTCTAACTAGATAGATACAGGTTACAGCAAACAGAAAAATACTTTTGCATGATGACAAAATGAGAGTAATTTGATGAAAATCTGTTAACATAATATTTCACTTATTTATCTATAGTACTATTTGTACAATAGTATTGAACTTCTTTGAACTGTAAATGCATGAGAGAATGAGTTGTCTACTCTAAACACCGTCTGATGAACAAAATTTCATTCAGTATGTTCGAGTTTAGAAGATGAATTAAATTGTTGTGTCAAATACGATGGATATGATATGTATTTTTGTCAGATAGTAAGCGGTATTTTGACTCGTTCTTAGAAAATTGATTCAGTCTTGAAGTAGTGTCCACTAGCTAAACTAAATAAGACTCTAATCTCTTAGTATGAAAGTACTTAATCATAGAAAATTGAGAAAATATAATGTTCAATGGAAATCGGTGATTTATTTGTGATCTCTGTCGGATAGTTATAGTGTTAACATTCTATCAGTGAAGTTTTTTGCTCGTTTTTGAGCTTATTTTATCGTAGCGTATTCGATTTAGAATTAAAGAAAAATGATTACTATAAAACGAAAATTCAAGAAACACTCAAAAAAAATAATGGTCGTTCACTGTAAAAGCATAATCACGTTAAACTGTCAGAAGAAAAGTGATATTCACTTACATTTATGACACATTGTCAAATTCGTTAATACAGTATTGTATAATGGTGTTAAATTGACATTATGTGCTGTTTCGTGTAACGGTATCAATGTTGGCGGATGATGTTCTGTTATTTGCGATTGTGAAGTTAATGGAGTTAAAAAGGATGTTGTATTAGATGTTGCGGACCCTAATGGCATATAAACAACACGTCCAATTGGAAACATATGCATAATTACAAATAATATATTAAAAAAACTTTATTATATCATTTAAAATCGATCGAGTTCAACAGGACGTTGCTGTCGAATTCATACATATTATTTAGAAAATCTTTTGTTTTCTCCTTCTTATATATATTGTGTGAAAACAGAACGCAAAAAGAAAAAAGAGCAATGCAGCGACTTTCATTCACTGCTCTAACGATTAATAAACTAGTACTTATTTTCTTTATACTGATACTATAAGAAAAAAAAAGAGCAATTGAAAGATCTCTTTTGGTGTTTTTTTTTTAAAAAAAAGAAAGATCTTTTTTCTCTGCGACATAGATCATAATTGATCATCATAATCATCGTCAACAACGGTGCGAACAATTTATCACGGTTTTGGTACAAAGAATTATTTTATATTTTTAACTTTGACATATCTGTTCTATGTAGATAAAAAAAAATGAAAAAGAAAGAGAAAGAATTATTAAAAAAAATTTATCATTAATATTTGTGTGCCGTTGTTAATTGAGCTGAAATATAGACACAGGTTAGTAGTCACTTAAAAAAAGTGTGATAAAATAAATGTAAAAAAGATAATCATATAACTGAAATGAAAATATAGAAAAATTATTTTTTCTTATACCATTTTTTTTTCTGCGAGATTCTACTACATTGTGTGAATTTTTTCGTGCAGAAAAAGTATCTTTGTATATTTTTACACGAAAAAATGGGAAAATTCACACAGTTTTAAACGTAAAGAAAGAATACATTTTAAAATATTGCAAAATTCAAAATAGAGAAGACTCGTGCATCACTAGTTCTAGTTATGGACAATTCTTTTTTCATACTTGAAGCAGATTATGCTATATGTTTTACATTTGATTTACTAGCATATATTTATTAAAGAATCTGATTTTTCATTAATACAGTCAGTCATTTCTTGTTTCATCATTAATCTCAACAATGGACTCCTACACGTAACATTAACAGTATCAATTTGTGTTCTAATAGTTATTTAAGATGATTAGATTTAAATCCTATTCTCACGGTGTTCATGATGTGCTTAAGGAAAAACGAATGTCAAACAATGTATTTAAACACCCAGTTAATCTGATAATTTATTTAAATCAATATATCATGGTAGATTCATCCAAATTTAAAGTTTTGAGGGAAAAAATGAGAACTTTGGAAGAAGATAAATCCAACATTGACTCGTTTACGAATAGAGTTGGTGTTTTATGAAGAGAATAATATCTTTATACAGACATTATTATCTGTTTCTATGAAATACTCCGAACTATTGCGATAATATTGTTAATATTCATTAGTTTTGATTATGTGTATATTAAATAAATATAATAAATGCATGTTAATCATCCAAATGTAGACACCTAGCATAATCTACTCTGCAAAACTTTAAATTTATTGTTTTCTTGCGTAAATCTAGTCTATAAAATGTTTATATTATTCTGTAAATTGATTAAGCTAAACTTCTTCTAATTAATAAATTGCCAAAATAGTTCGATAAAAGTGGATATTGTAGATCAATTTAACCTTATATTGAAAAGGAAGTTTTGTCGTCTTGTTCATATAGACAGGTTTTCCTCTCTCTCTCTCTCTCTCTCGTTCAAATGGTGTTTGAACGCTAATATCTTTTGTTTTTTTACAATCTAAAAGCTGTACATTCAAACGTATATTTGCCTCTCATCCGGAAATATCACTCGCTTATGAATAGCATTAAAAAATTTTCCTTATTTAACGTTCAAATTTTGTTGATATAGGATGATTAACTTATGATTTTCCGGTGTTTTCCTATGATGATCAAAACATGACTACTGCTTTATTTATCTCTTCATTTTTGATTATTTTAATAAGAAATATTTTTCTATATATATGTGTCAAACGAGATGATATTAATGATTGATCATAGAGGAGATAAATTTTCCAGAATCACACAATCGGAAATCAATGACAATTATTAAAAGAATAATGAGATTTTTTTATAAAGAGCATAAATCTTTCTATTCTAACAAGGAAAAATTAATGAACAAACACACGCTGTATAATTTTATATTTTCTAACAACACATCATAAAGAGTTTAGATTCTTCTACGTATTCAGGGAATATAATAGTCAAAATCTTCTTGGACAAACTAGGAAGACAAGTGATTTCTAGCATAGTGAATCCACCGTGCTATAGAAAATGTGGTTAGTTTTTTATGAGACAAAACTCTAGTGTATACATATACGAAAAAAAATATATATAACGACTATTTTTATCCCAATGAGAGATGAATCAAACATTACAATCTTTATTTATTCAAGAAATTTCTAGCTACATCTAATAACTGACAAACCTGATAGACTTCTCTAAAATATCCGTCTGTATTCTATCACGTCATTATTAAGATCAGATTTAACAATTTTTCGCTCTCTTTTTCTGTTACCCTGTGGTATGATTCTTCAAGATCTTGTATGTATATAGATGAAAATAGAAAAAAAAAAAAAGACTAATTAGTTTGAAGCCATATCAAGATACAAAAATATAATAATTAATAGTCGAAAAAAGAAAAGATCATAAATGAGATAGTATTTGCCTAGAAATTAATACAGAGATATACATATAGAATCTGAAAAGCAGTTAGCACAGAAATATGCTTGAAGCTAGTGACTTTTTTCGAATAAATCTAATCAACAAAAAGAAGTATTCACCAAGACAAATCAAAATGGTAATAGTCAAAATTTCCTTGCTATTAAAATTCTTTCTGTTGTATATATAGTCTTTCTTTGTAACGTTTGTCATTCATTCATTTATTCATTCATTCATTTATTCATTTCATACTGAAAT
>CAJNOQ010005766.1:0-14697 GCA_905250885.1 Didymodactylos carnosus | reverse complement strand
TCTATAAACCGTTCCAGTACATGTGTTAATGATATTCTCTGTTGTTGAGAAAAGAAAGTGTCTTTTTCATATTTTATAAATTTTATGTAACTAAAATGTCCTAATGGGTTCAATTATATATTTTTCTTTGTTTTCTTTTTTTTTTGCAAGCGCTTCCGAGCGTAGCAATAAAGCATAATCCAAAAAAAAATGAACTATTTCGATTGAAATATATAAGTTAGTGCTTTTCTTATTCTATCCCATTGTCTACTGCAGCGCGTATATAGAAAAATGGAAAGCGGTAAGGTTAAAAGAAGAGAAGACTGAAAGCGGTACATTTGATCTCTACAGTTCAGCTATATTTTCTTTTTCCTTTTGCTTCTGTACTCTGGAATTGCCATTTAATAAGATTTCTGTTCTGTAACTGAGCAATAGAAGAGGATTATAGTTACTAAAAAAATCTAGAAAACTCGACAAACACGCTCTAAAACAGTTCTAAATCATAAAGAATCAGGATAGACGCTGTCTTTTATTCGAAACAATCACTTTGTTCAACAGTGCTATGTTCAACGAGAATGAACGCGACTCACTTTGCGCCACTTATAAAAATAATTATCTTTGAAACCGTTCACACTTTATTGATGAAACTTTCCAAAAATGTTTAACTAATTGTCGTTATTCATTACCCAAAATTTCAGTTCAATCCGTCTGGCGCAAAAAAAGTCGATTTTTTCAGCTATCTCATAATGCTTCGTTAAGAACGTTCAAATTTAGACGATCGTTCATTGAATAATGCTGATACACACTCATGTATAGTTTTAACTGTTTATTTCTGCTTTATGATCCCATATTCAGAGACCAACATTTGTTTTGAAACATCTTGTAGAAGTTCTTCCATTGCGCGCGTCTGTAGCCATATTTTATTTATCCTAGAAATTAACGTTAACGATTGAGGATTTTAAGATCAAAATAGAAATTAATAACTTCAAAATCAATAATATGACTGAGAAATGTTTTGTCATTTTTCAAAAATTACGAGTCTCTCCGACGGAGCTTCTCCTCAGAATAATGCATTATTCATCAGTATTTCAATTTTACCTTATACAAATATATATAGGAAAGAGAAATTAATATCCAGTTTAAAACAAATACAAAATCGAATCATGTGTCGTTTCTACCACTTTTGAATAAAAAAAAAACTATCGTTCTTCTCTTGATGAAAAATGTAACGACACTATCAAAATAACATTTTTTTTCTGTTTTAGAAAAAAATTCTATAAAACAATTAAAGATGAAAAAAATTTATATAACAAGTTTACAAAAAAAGAGAAAAAAGAATAACAGTAAATGCTTGATGTTTTTATTTAAAGTCAAATATGATTTATACATAAAATTAGAAAAGTGTTTACAACTGTTAAACTCCGTCAAAAAAAGCATCTAGGTTAACAAGAATGAGAAGGTGAGAAAGTTAATATGTATTTACTTCGAATGTGAAGTTTATCATAAATTTCCTAAATTCAAAAAAAGAATAGTGTAGAACTGTACTTTTTGAAAAATGTTTAAAAAAATCGCTTTAATTGTATTAAAATTTGAAGAATTCTTTTGACAAACGGAGATCAAATGCTATCTCCCTCATCATAAAATAGAAAAGCGTTCTTCTTGATTATTGGTTTATTCTTGAATATGTTGAACAAAGATAGATAAGTCTGCTTTTCCAAAGTTATATATTTAATGATTCTAATAACAATTCATTAAGTATAACTTCGTATTGCGCCCATATCTGATTCTCCCACTTCTTCCTCCGCAATACTTTCTTTGATCTCAAATAGATAGCCTATAGGTTCCATAGGTTCAATTAATTTTTTTAATTTTGAGATATCATCGAAAAGATGATCTTCCAAAGCTTCATAACAATTTACTAATGATGGAAAATGATCTTTATCACATTGTCTGATTGTTTCTCGATTTAAATGTATGTTAATATGTGCGTGACCCTGTTGCAGTAACGGATTATAAGCACATTGTTGCATCCATTTACCAAAATTTATGTGTAGCCCATTAGATCTCATTCATCTAAAACGTCTGATGGAAAAATGAAGTTTTATAGATAGAAAAATCCTTGTCTTAACTTTGATATTTGTCGTGAGATAGACTACGTGTCTAGCCGCTTTTTTCCATTAGAATACAAATATGAGTGCGGTGCTATTTTGTTACCTGTGGCCAAAGAGGCGTTTCGACCTTTGCACTCGTCCCGTCGATTTTTCAAAAATCAACTTGGAAAATGAACTGTAAGTGAAAATAAGCAGCACTAGAAGGGTTTACTGATGAGAATGACTAGATTTTCATAGTTGCTATTGACAGTATAGCAGTTTCACCATTATCAGAACTTTTCTACGATCGGGAGCAAAAAATTTAAGAAATCATATTTGAACGAGATGGTAAGATTTTTGCTTATCTGTAGTAAATCTTTACGCCTTTTTAGTGCTGTATATTCTCTAACTTAAAAATTTTTTTAAAAACAAACGAAAATACGTTGATTTCGTAAAAGTGTTCTGGAAATCTTTTAAATTACTGAAACGTTTTTAAGTATCGAAATAGATTGAGCACCTAAAACAGAGTATAGTAATATTACCAAATAGTTTGAGTCGATTTCGACTAACGAAGTTGGAAATTTAGAACAATGGGCTATTCGGTCTAATATATACAGTAAAAAAAAGCGTCCAAAAGTTGACGCTTTTCAGTGGGCGGTTTTTTCGTCACATCTTGGTATGTGTTTTTGCTATACGGTTTTTTCTCTAGACGAATTTTTTCGTATGTGAAAAAACAAAATTTGAAAAGATTTCAAAATAATATTTTACTCGGTATTTAACGCACTATACTTTTGAAGCGCACCTGATCTGCTGGACCAGTCCACTATCGCAGGAAATCAGTCGTTTCTGAGATAAGCTAGTGCAGTGAAACGAGTCATCTATGCAGTATGCACTTAAATATTATGCTTAGACGAATTTTCGTGGGCTCATTTTTGTCGACCCTTTTTTCAGTATACTTTTCGTGGACGTTTTCTAGTGGATACTTTTTTTGGACGCTTTTTCGTTTACCGTGTAGGTTTACATCAAGCCTTAGAAATTTATTTCAAGAAACGAATATTGAGGCGAGAATCAGCATAGTCAGCAACCAATGTTTCCATTCGGCTTCAACTTTATCATATACGAGAACACCCAGATATTAGAGTTTCGAACAAAACCTGGGTTCGTCTGGTGCCGGTACTAGATATGGAGTTTCGCCTTGCGTTTATCGATAGAGAAGAATTCGATGGTCGAAATCACTTCTGCAGGTTCAAGATCTATCTTTTCCAGAAAAATAGCAATTTGATCCTTCAAACAGCGATAATGTATACGACTGACAAACGTTGTTTCTGACTCAAATGTTCTATACGTTCATGCCATTAGGTCTTGGCTACATATTAGTGAAAAGGGCTCTCCTTCTCTGTCTCATTTCGTTTAAGTATTATTTCAACCATACTCAGGCTCATTGTGCTCTGTTATGAATAGTAAATAGTTTTGTACAATCACCTCTGTCTGCCGTTTTTAAGGGCATCTCACCCCTGTTTTGGGGCATTCCGTAGAAATGCTGTAAAATAAAAGCTAAAAGTCACTACGGCTTCATATTTTCAAAACAGATTGAAAACCCAGTGGATTCGTTTTTGTTTCAAGTTTCTGACTATTACCGCTCACCAGTTTTGCAGAAAATTCGGTTTTTCATTGGACCCACGTTACGAAAAAAATTTTAAGCCCTTTTCTGGTCGAGTTATGAGGAAAATACTGAAAAACATCTCAAAAATCAAGTTTTTCAATGTTAGAAAGCCTATACCTCGGTAAAGAAAAGTCCAAAGTAAAATTCCAAAAGAATACCTCCGCAATAAGGTCTTGAGTACATCTGGTAAAATTTTTGACTCGATCGGATGAAATTTAAGAGGATGCGGTGCAGTGAAGTCTGGTAGCAAAAAAGTAGTTCTCGAGAAAAAACGCATTCTGTACACAGGCTGTTTTTTTCAAGGCATCTGCCGAAATGCTTATATCTCCACGAAAACTCATAGAAAAATTCTGGAAAATGTCTCATTGTGATATCCATAAGTGTTATGCAAGTTTCAATACAAGAACCTTTTCATCGTGTTGAGTTAAAAGTTGAATTCGTTTGTTGTGGAGTTAAACAAATTGAGATCTTTCCGCTAAAGAGATAGTCTGTACCGGACATACTAAAAGCATGATGCCATGAATGGAGAAATCGTCATTCTTAATTTTGTTTTCATATATTCTACGAATTGTACGATCGCATACCATGCCTGAGGATTTGTACTAAAATCTTCATTTGTGCAATGTTCAACGGGATTTAATGTTGCTACAGGGGTTTGATTGCTTCTTGCTCCCACTATGTACAATAATTTATTGATTTGATCGGCATAAATCCATTTTGACTGATCAACATGAAATGCACAATGCTGACCTTCCTTATTCACAAAAGCATGACATTGGTAAGTTCTAGGATAAGTTTTGTCATAACGTTCTTGTCCTTTGAGTGTATGCATAAAATTGTTGAAATGTTCAGGTATACACGATATATTTACTTTACATTCACCTGATGTATATTCGTCAAAACACCACAGCTTCCTATGTTGATAGCCACATCTAAGTCTTTCTGAACAATAACCATACTTCATTTCATTTCGACACCATAATGACTTAGTCTTTACTTTAACAGCTGATAAATTAAATTCACTTGTATTTAAATTTTGTATTTTTGATATATATTCACCTGCCAAACGAATTGCTTTATTTCTGTTCCGTTTCAAATGATGTTCAAACCATTTGATTGTATCAATGTGGAATAACATGTTATAATCATCGTTATATTTATTCATTTTTTTCAGTTCAATTTGATATTGCTCATTAAACTGGGAATAGACAGATGCTTTTGTAAAGAACTGAAAGATTTCTATATCATTAACGACTTGTTGAACAAAAGCGTTCGGATCTTTAGTAAGATTATAAACATGTTTGCTGCACAGTTCTGGCTCTAAAACATCAGAATAAATCAATAGAATACGAAGTACGATATCTATCAGAGGTCGAAACGGGTCGGGCCAATGTTCTGATCGGTTAGGGTTCGGATCAAATAAACAAATATTTCGGGTCCCGTTCCACTCATCGGAAAAAATTTTCGACTTTTCATGCGTTTTTCTGGAAAAAATCTAAAATTACACCCCTTTTTCAGGATGTGAACAATTCTTTTTCTGCAAATAAATTTGACCCGATTCGGTCTCTGACATCTATACCAGAATTGACGCTATGTATTCTTCAGTTACTAGGCATGCAACAGGTTTGGGTAACCGATTAAAAACCGAAATCTTTAGTTTCGGCATCTACCACCCTACTTGTCTCCAAAAACACCTTTCTTTCTCAAAAGATGGTTTTGATCAATCAATTTGCTACTGTCGTGCAACCTTTGAAGCCAGACAGATAAGGTACTCTATTTTGCGCTTGAAAGAAAGTGAAACTTTTAGAGGCGTTTTTTTTTATCGTCTTTACTGCTTTACATGATACCGTGCTTTTAGAGTGTATTTCTGCTCTTTCGCTTACTCATGTGATAAAAAAAATATGAGAGGTTGTGCACCAAGTAGTCCTGTGTACTTTAACACTATAGTGTACAGTAACAATAACTTTTTTGGGCTAATTTCGATGACGTTTATCCTAATGAAACCATGAAAAATCTCCAGATCAGAAACTGAAAAGGGCGATGTGAAAAATAATAATTTTGTCTCATATTATCGCCAAATTTCCCAGTCTTTCTATTAATTTTCTGTTCTTCTCGTTTTGCGTGTTCGTTTACTCTATCTCATCTTGTCTTCTGCAATGAGTTTAGAGTGGATGAACAGAGCATCTGCAACGTAGTCAAAGTCTTATTGTGAGCTCATTTCCTACTAAAAGACAAACGTTAGAAAAAATCTTATGTTAATCGATAGATGGAACAAGATATGGTCTACTGCATTTTTTTCTTCTTTAAGCAACGTCTCTCATAACCTATAAAAGACTAATTTTATTCCATTTGGCTATCTTTCTAGCCCAAAATACTGTCCGTACGGTTCACTGTTCTGTAACTTTCTACATATTTGTCAGAAAGATGAAAAACTTCTTTTTTTTTTTTTCTAACGTTTTTCTTTCAATAGGAAATGAGTTCACAATAAGACTTTGACTGCGCTGCAGATACTCTGCTCATCGGCTGCATAGTCTTGTGCAAATTACAGAAACGACTTATTTTCAATAATTTTTGTTCGAGCATAATAATCAGAGCAAATTCGAAACGAGATCTCAGTAGGTGAAAGAACGTCAATCAGGAGTAGCAGGCAAGTTTGAATAAAATTTGTTGAAATGGAATCTATAGAGAAGCAGTACTCTAAGGACTCAGATACCTTGGATGAATGAAAAACTTCTTGCACACAACTCAGTTGTATAGAAAAAGCGTTTCTAGACAAAATGAGACATCTCCGAACTCTACATGTCATTCTTAACCTTAGACTTCATTCATTTTACCCAAAGATCTCAAAAGCATTTTTGTTGTTCTCCTGTTGATTTTGATCATTTTAACGGATCAAGTTCTGTCGTAAAATGAATGGAATTAAGGTAAGAATAGCATGTACAGTTCGGAGACGTCTCATTTTGTCTAGAAACGCTTTTTCTATACAACTGAGTTGTGTGCAAGAAGTTTTTCATTCATCCAAGGTATCTGAGTCCTTAGAGTACTGCTTCTCTATAGATTCCGTTCAACAAATTTTATTCAAACTCATTTACACATTACTCCTGATTTCACAGGACAGTTTAAGACTGCTGTGAGACAATAATAAATGGTTTTTTTCGGATTTAGTGTGGGGACTGACGGATTGTTGTACGATTAAAGCAATCATTATCGGATGCATATATGTTAGGTAAAATGAAATTCATTGAGTGAATCTATTAAATTAAATAACGTTTTTAATTAGAAAATTTATGATTTTTTCTGGAAAACAGTAGTTTTCAAAATAATTTTACACTTCACAGTAGCGCCACCATTTCGGCAAAATTGATTTATCTCGAAAACTGCTACTTTTCAGAAAAAAACAAAAACGCCAAAACTTTTCTAATTAATAACTTTATTCAATTTAATAGATTCACCCAATGAATTTCATTTTTTCTAACACATATGCATAATCTGTTATAGAAGGGATGAGTCATTTAGTGTCAGTCCATATACCAATTCTTTTGATGTATCACAAGCCTTTCCATTATGTTTATCCCAAAACTCGCTTAAAACAGCATTCACAGTTCTCTTAAAAAATCTTATCATATCTCTGTTTTGCTTCTTGTACAGTTCTTGTTACACAACCGAAAAAATTCGGCGTAATCCTGCATTTGAGCAATAAATATTTCATGGTATTCGAGTTACGGAAAATACTTTTGAACTTTTCACATTTTCAGCAGGGTATGACTGATCAATAAATTTATCCAAGATCAGCGTCTTTTCGCATTGAACTTTCCTATTCTTGTGCATATAAATATGGTGAATAAATAAGAAATTTGTTGCGAAAAACGCTGACCTCAACTGATTGTTCATTTATGAATGAATGTTTTTGGTCTCTCATTCACTTAAGTGATTTCGTCTGATACGATCATATCTTTAACAAAACAAATTAGTGAAAAAACTGTCATTAAAAGGAGTCATACTGCACGAAATTAAAGGAAACGATGTGGCTTACTTCGGCATGTATGCATACACAGAAAATCTTTTATTGACTTACCTAGCAGAAATGACTTTAAATCAATAACTGTGTGCAATAATGCTTCAACAAAAATTTGTTCCAGATTTTTGAAGGAATCTATGAAGATAAAACAAAAATTATTTTAATTTATTTTGTTTAATAACGTGATGATTTTTTTAATGAAGAGCCAGCACACAGCCTTTTATTTGTACTAAAACAGTTTTACGTAATAGTAAAATCGTCAGGCTGATTTGCGAAGAGAGAGTGGTTTGAAAACTAGTACTACAGATGCCGAAGCGAACTTATTTAACGAAAGACCACAGTTCGCCAGCAACATTCGCAGAGGAGGCAAAGAATGCTACTGGTTCACTTGCTAGAAAAACAGTTGTATTATATCCCATATGAATGGAAAGAGCAGCACAGCCGACATGATCCAGGCGAAAGCTAACCTTTGTAAGATCGCACTTTGTTTGATGACCTATCATTGGTAGTCTTATTGATGAATGCAGGATTTGTTTCTGTATCTGACACAAACTCAGCATTAGTTTCTGTCGGTTCCGTAAAAATGTTTTCATCGACAGCATGATCTAAAATTAAACAAAAACAAATTAACACTTAATGGAGATCGAAAAATCATATTGGAATTCTGTAGTCTGATGTTATTTGAAAGAGAGCATAGGTTGTCAAATTCGCTCTCGCCTCGAGTTCAGTTTATTTTTACAGATTACAAAGATCTTGTTGGTCGCTATGATTTGTCTACCTGATGGAAGAAGAAATGAGAACAATGGAGAAGTTCGAGACGAAGGTACCGGATCGAGACCTTGTCACGTATTCAACACACATAATACCTTCAGGCATAAAGCATAATGTATTTATGTGAAACTTTTAAAATATGTGTTCACAGTATGTGCGTGCTTGACATTATATAGAAAAGAGTTTGAATCAGTGTACATGTGGCAGACCAAATCAGGGTAGTCAATATTGATCCAATCCCAAAATTTAAAAACAATTCTGCATATCCAAATGGCTTAAAAGTTTACCTGATGGCACACGTAGTGTGTGCCTGAATTATTTTCAAAATATCTGTTTTTTTAAATGAAAGAACACGAGTGGACGATAGGCAGTCGTCCCATAATGGATTTTATTTTATTTTCGGTAGATAGCATATCAGAATTATGTCTAGAGCCCATTTCGTCATCTAATTTCTTGAAACTTCTATATGAAGTTCTGGACGGCTATACAATCCCGCTGGAATTCCTTGGAAACGTTTTTTATACGTTTTCACAAGACATTATATACTACGACTTTTGAAAGAATAAACCTTTTTCTTATTTAGGATAGACTTTCGAATGTTTAGATCATGTAACGTTAACTGACCGCCATTTCAACAACATATTCTAAAAGCGTCAATATTTCTGCTCAACATAAGCCTCTGTGGAGTTAATATTGCTGTTTTGTATCAGTTATAAGCCTGAACTTGGTTTTCTCATAGAAAACTTCGCTTCTTTCAATTTTAAATGTACTACTCGAGAACCACGTTAAACACTGCTCGTAGTTCTGAGGTTTGGTGAAAATATGCCTAAAATAGTTTCCTAGAAGTTTCTACAGAATGGTAGAGTTATTAAGAGCCTCATATTGGAATCTCTGGAATAGAACCAGGGTGCCCAAATCCAACTTTTCGAAATGAGGAGCTTTTTGTTAAAAATCAGGAGTTGGTCCGGAGATTTTTCTAAAAAATCAGGAGGAAAATCAGAAGATTATTTTTGAAATCAGAAGAAAAACAGAAAAGTATGAGACAGTTTTTTCTTCGACAAGCAAAACAAAAAAATCCAATCACTTTTTCAAATGTTTGTTGTGTGTTTTTTCAAATATTTTTTGATGGAACAGTATTATCATTTGTTACAGACTGCAGAACGGATTGAGGAAGAAGTTTTTGATCCAATGAATTTGGAAGTTCACTAATTTCATCTTCTTGTGATGAAAACATTCGATAAGCACACAGCAAACTCTTTCAATGTACAATTATTCAGACACTTGATCCAGAAATTCTGTTTTGAAACTAATAATCTCCGTTTTGAAAAAAACAAAATCGATTCAGGAAAACAACTGAAAATCAGGAGGAAATCTTAAAAAATCAGCTCCTAAAATCAGGAGACTTTTCATCAGGACAAAAGTCTAAAAATCAGGAGATTTGGGTACTCTGAATAGGACATACAGTAAATATATACATCCTCACTTTACAATATGAATGTCGCATTCTGCAAAAGCCTACGATCTCGTGATATGTTATGTGCCTGCACTATAAGCTTTATTGTTGCCATTGGGAGCAACACCCATTATAGGTTCATTTTCATCGTCACATTCAATGCCATTACAATTAAAAGTCGAAAAAGAACAGGAAAATATCTTCGCTTTTTACTCACATGGTTCACAAATAGAGCTCATCGTGTAATGTAATATTAGTTTAAATAAAGCAAACAGTCTGTGCTGAAACATAAAGGACAACATTCGACATAAATGGATTAAGGTTGAAAAGCAATATTGATGAATTACCTTTTTTCTTTTAGTTAATTAAGTATAGAAACTATAACTTGAGTTGAATGATAATAAAAATAGAATACTGATCTAAACATGAGAGCAAAAGTACCATGATTATTCAACAGTTCTTTCTTAGACTTATATTCTTTTATATTATTCAAATCTTACGTTAGATTTATTGTACAGATGAAAAATAAAAAATAAAAGTGTAATTCTTTTACTTGTTCCAACCAGTGTACCCACTATCGGACGCAGCTTACCACCACTAGAAAATCACACGCTCCAAAAAAAGAACATTTATTTCGTTTGTGCTGACTAAATGAAACTTTTTCGCTTTTTTGTTTTGTATTTTGAATGACATCATTACAGGCATTTTTTGTGTTCTCTAACGTGATGAAGAGAAAGGACTGTTGAAACGATATTTTTGAATAATGCAACTAAGAGTAATAACGACTGAATGAGATCAATTTAATTTGGATAGACAGATTTGGAGAAATTTTTATTCGTGCTCGAATTAATTTACAAAATTGTCGCCGACGTTATAATTTGTTAAATTAATTAAATGTTTTGGTTTGTTTTGGTGGTGTGATTGTGCCAGGCCCGTAGTCTGTCGCATGTTTTTACGTTAGCCAACATCGAATGCATGAAAAGTAAATAAATCATACACCATTTATTACAGGTCGAAACATTATCATGAGATTCAAAGGTGTTGATAGCTCATGTTTTCATGTATTTCCAAGGTTGCCCAGATGAAAAAATATCAACCATGGAGCTCTCAGCAAAACTCTGCGTGCACAGGAACAATGAGTGATGAAACTTTTTAGTGCATTCGAGTGCATTAACCCTTGACAGCTGTTCTCATTTTTGGACTTCATGCCTGCTCAGGGATCCGGTTGGACTCACATGAGAAAGTATGGGAGAAGCTCAAGCTTTTTACCATTTAATTGAAGCTTTTCATGCACGAATCAATGGTCTACATCTTGCTCCTTCTAGGCGTGAATATGTTGATACGGATACAGGGTGTGTAAGCGTATATTATTTAGAAGACATTTTAGGGAAAGGTTTTATAATTAGGTATGCACCAGTTTTTAACTGGTGTTGTAGCATCCGGGAAAATTTCTATACATCGGTTATCAAGATTCGCTCATAGCTACGGAATATCTCATTTTGTAGAAAAATGTTTGCGCTATCAAAGTGACGACGGAGGGTGGTTCTAACACTGCTGTAAATCGTAAATATAACACGATTATCGGGTCTGTGCGGACCCACACGTCAGTTTTTTTCTGTAAGATTCATTCACGAGACTGGATATAGGTAGTATGTGTGGATAGAAGATTGACGATTAGGAAAGAGAGCAGCTCGAAAGAGATGAATACTGCAGAGTAAGAAATAAAAAACTGCACAGTAGGTCCAACTGGATCCCCAAACAGCTGTCAAGGGTTAAGTAATTCTGTGCATTTGAATGGCTTCCATAGTAAATGTACTTGAGACCAGGTACTCACGCAAGTACTGTACCTGAGTACCTGGAGTTTCTTGGGAGTGAAAAAGGCACTTATCAAGTAATTTGAGGGATACAAATACCTGATTAGCTTGACAAGCACTTGAGGCAATACCAGCTTAAGTAATAGGATAAGTACTTGCAAATTGTCTGCAAGTGTTTCAGGCAGTTTCTAGGTACCTGGCAAGTACTTGTCACGTCCTTCTCATTGGTATGACAAACAAAAGTTTTTCGGACCGTATTACAAAGTTATGAGTTAGAATCGTAAAACGTATCGCCCACTAATGCAAGTCAATTTTCAAAACTCTAAAAAATGATCAGATATATGTAAAAATGAACGTTCTTTTAGGATAAGTCCATACCACTTGACACTTTTAACACAAATGTAACATTTAAAGCTCTATCCACTGGTAGTGCCAAAATCGGTTAAAAGAGCGTGCGTCATGATGAAAACTGAGAAAAACGCGATTTTCTACTGGTTTTGATGCTGGTGCATGGTACTAATGAATACATGCTCATTAGCTTTTGCCATTATCATGGTTTTATATTACGAGTATATAAATGGAATGTTGGGAGTTGAAAATGAAGGGATGTTGTCCGCTGATAACTAGCGTTTCTCTTCCAACCACGGAGAGTTCTCCCTTTCCTAGAGGGTTTTGTTCTTTTGTTTTTTTTATTGTTTTTTTTGCCTGTTTTCATCAGAGAAATAGGATATTTCTTCACTAGTATCGAAGGGAACACGACGGTAGATGAGTTTTTTAGTTGAGTGGCCACTCAACTTTAAGAGGCCTCTACGACTCCTTTTGTGCGACCGATATCTGACTGGTTAATCAAAGCACTAATTCGTCTGCTAGTCCAGAGTATATAATGTTTCATCATCTTCATCTTCATCTGAACTTATATCTGATATGTCAGCGGCATTATTAAACAAATCAATGTATGAAGATGACCGTTGATTCAAGTACTTTTTGTCTTGCCGAGCTAGACCCAGATACCAAATTATACTCGCCACATGCGAGCAGCACCCGACAGTTCTGTTTCCTGCAGGACATTGACAACACCACTCCAGAACTGTACTTTTATTATACTGGATCAATACATCATATGATGCCCGTGTTGAATGTTTGGAATGAATATACGCTCGGAGAAGGTTCTTTGTTTCTTTTGACACTAAAACTTCGTAGTCACCGTCGTCCGTGATGTGCTCAATCGTATAGCTACGAGCTTGTTTAAGCTGAAACACTCCTAATGTAATTTCGCGCAGATTATCTTCAGTGAGTTTTGGAAAATCAGGGACGCATTAATTTTGACCCAGTTTCGTACCTTTTTCAAGTCCTTATTAACTAATTTTTCCGACAACTCGTTTTTCTTCATTGAACGGTCTATCATCCTTTTGGCGAGTTCATCATCTTTAGATGTATCGTGAATAAACGTAGGACGATAGGCGTTTATCAGTGCACAGACGATACAGAAGTATCCATGAATATTCTTGAGAGTGGAGTTTTGAATAATTCGATCTAGCAGTCTCCACTGCTTAACACGGCCATTTACACATTCAACCACAAATCGCGATGCAGTGATGAAACGATTCTTGTTTGCTTCTTCTGTGGTATACTGTTTTTGTCCTTTTGGCAAAAATGCGGGCATATACACTTGGTATCCAAATGATCGGATAAGTGGTAGACAGTCCCGAAAGCCACGATCAACTACAAGAGTGTCTTCATGCTGAAGCCAATCCAATATGTCTCCTTTGTTGTTCGTTAAAATATGCTTCATAATAGAAGCATCATTGTTGTAGAAGTTCGATAAATACGGTCCAATAGCGCTCACTATATATCCATCGGACGCCACCACCATCATAGGTTTAATGAGGGGCCTATTTTTGTGCATACTATAAAGATTACGCTGCAACTTATTGTTGCCACTCTTCTGGCAAAACAAGTAAGTCCCATCAAGAACCAAAACGGCGGAATCTTTACCATCACATAAAAGCTGTTTAACTAATGAACGAGTGTGTTCGTTGATGACTTGGTCACGAGTAATATGTTGAAATCCCAAATTATCGGGCACAAAATCACGTAATAGTGCAATTCGAGCTCTGTCTAAAATATGACCCACGGTGCGTTTGTCTGAAAATGAGAACAATGTCGCAAGGACTGTATTCGGCTCTCCCAACCGAAGCTTAACTAACAGACAACCAACAGCCATCGAGAGAGAGCGATTATCAGTATTTCTCATATTCACTGTTGCGCATAGATGTTCGAAATTGACTTTATTAATGCCAGCTAGCATATAATATTCAGCATCAGTGTGTCGAAAATGATCGTTGAAATCGAGAGGTGGTAGAGGGATATATTTCATTGTTAACTGTTTTTTCAATTCATTCTGTAATACATTAAAGATTCCCATTATTTCTTCCGAAGACACTTTCTTCAACGACGATTCCTTCTCCTTTATTCTCTCTATCGCCAATGTCTTCAAAATTCCATTTTCAATATGCTTTGGGCAAGATCGACTATTTTGTTTAAAATAAATATTATGAGCGACGAACGAGTGGATTCGAATGGTATCTGTTATCATCGTACATTTTCCCAAAAGATTTGATCGGCGGCAGATAGAACAGTACTTTCCAGAGCATGGTGGAACGATGATAGGAAGTGATATAGAGTCGTCAACCATCAACGAGCAGTCTGTGGAAACATCGTGAGTTGAAACAGAAGTTGTCAGTAACGATGAATCTGTCTCGAGTTCCATGCTTAATATGCTTGAAGTACGAGAGAGTGAACGAGAAACGCATTTTAGTTTTGCTTTATGTTTTTCATAGCAGGCGATGCAAATGACTATCTGTTTGGAAAGTTCTTTTGAATGTAATGCTTCGTACAGATCGGATACA